>JANFOE010001799.1:0-22500 GCA_025667525.1 Glebionis coronaria | reverse complement strand
TGAAAGAATATAAAAAACAGTCTGTCAACCGTTAGGATTGGACGAGTCCGTATCAAAACCGTCGGTCTGTATTAAAACTTACTTTATTTAACACCAATAGAGACACCATTAATTAGTGACAGATTTGGATGGTTTCAAATCACCTACCCCTTAAGATATCCTATGCGCTCTTTTAGCTCCGAGCTTACAAATCTAGAAATTTGGTGTTTGTTCGTTCATATTTATAAGTATATATTGATGAGTGAAACACGGATTAGCATCAAATCCACTTAGCGTACTAACATGGGCTTGAATTATCATATAAGCCTAAACACTTTTTTAAGAGACATCTTTGATAATTGTCAATTTGGTTACACTTTACCTCAAAAGGTAGAAGTTTTATATTAAATTGACAAAAATGAAAAATAAATAAAGCATTTTTTAGATAATAATTTCAAATTTTAAACGTGTACGAAATAAATAATTTTCTTGAAGAAAAAATGATTTTCACTATTTATTCTTTACCAATATATTAAACATTTACATATGATTCTTGAAAGTGGGAAAAGAGATAAATAATAGAAAACTTAATTTTTTATATAGAGAAGAATGTAATATAAAGTCAAACATTTGATACATGGTCATGAATTGAACCACCGAGTCAATCCAGTTGACTCATCGGGTCACGAGTTCGATCACTGTATCAATTGGGTCACGAGTTCGATCATCAGGTCAATCCGCTCGAGTCATTAGATCACGAGTTTGACCATCGGGTCAACCTGGTCGAGACACCGGGCATAGATTCAACCACTGGTTCAAGCTGGGCGAGTCACTGGGTTACGGGCCCGACCACCGGATCAATTAGTATATCGTTAACTATTTTTGTCGAGGTAATATCCGGGTCACATGTTCGACCACCGAATCACTGATTAGTATATCATTAATTATATGTTTCTAGGTAATTTCATCGGTATTCGCGAATAATAGTCTAATTTATAGCTTTGAATTTGAAAATTGAATTCAAGATTCTTCCAAAAAGTTACCTAAAAAATCATTTGAAAAAGCTCTTTACAACTGAGCATATTTATATTATAAATTTTGTTCTATTCTTTATCACAAATGTAAAAGAAAATAATTAGATAAAAAATTTAAAGCATTCACTTGAGATTGTGATGAAAAATAAATTATTACTAAGATGATATATTTAGTTACATTGATAATGTATTTTCATTTGTTTAAAGTACGCATGTCTAATAGGTGGATGAGTCTTGTAATTATCCGGTGTAAAAAAATAAGTGACAGTTAATCGTTATCTATTTATAAAGAGCATTAAGAAGAAGAAAAAAGAATGCTCATTCGATAAGAAAAAATAAAAATTAATCGATTATCCGTAATAAAAGTACATATTTTTTGTTAAAGGTACTATAGGAGTACACTATTAGTGTAAGAAAAATAAATTGGAAAAAGCTTTATATTATGATCTTGTTAGCTTTTCTTAATATACTAACTTTTTATATTTTCCATCCACATGCCAAAAAATAAAACTGGAACAATATGAAAGGATGTTCTGTTTGACCTTCATCATAAGATTTGATAAAAAAAACTACTATAAATAATTAATCAACCTAAATCTCATTCAATTTGAGACCCTCAATGAAGGCCTTTTGAGTTATGACAACCCACACAACATGAACTGCAAAAAAGGCTCAATTTCTACAAAGATAACAATTACTGTAGTAACATGCTTCTATATATTTAGTATTGAGAAAGCAATATTGTAACATTATATATAGAGAAAAAACTATAAAAAAATTTAGTACCATTTTAAAACCAATTTAGGTTACGTATTTTTTCCAATGAGCAAAGAAAGAAATCAGCTCAAGAAAGTGGTCAAGCCGGTCAAAAGTTATCCCCGGTAGAGCTTTAATGCGTATAAGTTTATAGGCGTAAATTGCATATTTCAAGATTTTACCTTTTTGTGTCATGACAAGTTTTTGGACTATCGTTTTTTGGTGAGGAGCAGTTTAGCAAACGGATTTTGTTTGACTTGTTGATTAGTAATAGCAACTTTTTAGCGCAAGTCATTAAATATGCACTAAACGTGTACGTTATATATAGAGAAAAAACTATAAAAAAATTTAGTACCATTTTAAAACCAATTTAGGTTACGTATTTTTTCCAATGAGCAAAGAAAGAAATCAGCTCAAGAAAGTGGTCAAGCCGGTCAAAAGTTATCCCCGGTAGAGCTTTAATGCGTATAAGTTTATAGGCGTAAATTGCATATTTCAAGATTTTACCTTTTTGTGTCATGACAAGTTTTTGGACTATCGTTTTTTGGTGAGGAGCAGTTTAGCAAACGGATTTTGTTTGACTTGTTGATTAGTAATAGCAACTTTTTAGCGCAAGTCATTAAATATGCACTAAACGTGTACGAAGCTATGTTTTAATATGACTGAATGCACAAATTTTTTTAACTGTTATATAATATAATTAAAAATTGAATTAAGACAAAGATTAGAAATACATTTTTATGGATCGGGTGAAATTTAGATTCATTTGGAAAAAATCGATGTTTTTTTTTTCAAAAATTAGCACTAAATCGAAAAAATCTATAGGTGTCTTGGGCACCCGCGGGACACCCATGCTGCCCTGCTCCACCCCTAGCACTAAGGCTATGTTTGGCGAGGAGCGGTGACAGAGCATTTTGGAGTAATGAGTGGTGAGAGAGAGCATTTTAAAATTTATTACTTGTTTGGCAAAAAGAGCGGTGAGCTTTTTAATTTTTAGTATTCGTTTGACAACAGGAGCGGTGAGCATTTTGGGGCGGTGCTATTTTCTAGGAAGGCTATTTTTACAATGCTTGTTTTACGAAGCGGTCACAAATAAGCGGTGAGTTGTCACAGCTACTGCTCACAGCTACCTCTCACTGCTACTGCTCACTGCTACTGCTCACAGCTACCGCTCACTGCTACTGCTCACTACTATTGCCCACAGCTACTGCTCGTGTTGACAAACACAACCTAAATACAAACAAAACCATTGATAGACCTGGATAGTAGATACCTCTTTTATGTTCATACAAATTAGAAGTGACTAATTAAGCGGGTGGTGGTTAATGGGTCAAAATGGTAGATTTTAGTATATAACTGGTTTAATTGACGTACAACACTATTCATCTAAAAAATTAATTTTGTATACACGATTAGTATGCCAATATGATTACAAAAATCATATTATTCCAATAATGTAAAAACAACAAATTTTATATTTTTGCAAACTCCATGGGTGAGTTTTAATCCATCTGGCCTGTTAAAATAGAAACAATTACTTTGCCTACTGTTATAGTGGTATAAAGAGTTACTATTAGTCTAAGGTTAGGACTCGATACAACTAAGGAGTAAGTTGATCTGTTATAGTTTTATACATCCTAAATTTCTTGTAGTAATAGACATTTTATGGCTTCTAACTTTATATACATCCTCTCCTTCTTTAGTCCTATACAACTGCCAATCCATTCTGAGCTGCCCCTTGTTTTGCATCCATATTTGCATGGTCTTAGATGCTCTCAGAAATTAGGCCAACTTGACCAATATTTTGTAGGCCTTTCAATCTTACATAAGAAAATAACCCCAATGCTTCTCCTGCCTGGCTGCTTCTTGAGTTGGCCAATGTCGTCAATGTAAAACGCAGGAATTTAAACCATCAAACTGCCATTGTGACTAAATATGGTCAACATGCTATATCCAACCATTGTCAAGATTTCTCAAAGAAATCAATAATTTAAGTGATTTAGTTGGAAAAAACATTGGTCGGATAACCTCTTTCAATCCACTTTTGACATAAATTTAATTGTTTAGTTACAGTACATAATTTTATATAATCTGGAAGAAATAACTGACAACCTCACTTCTTGAAATCTTTCAAATACACTTTGAGTCTTTGTCCTTAGTTTGTATATCAGGCAGGATTTTATGTACTTCACTCCAATTCCCAGCAAAGAATCGGAATTCTGCAATGTGCTTGGCACTTTACAGGAAGATTAGCAACAACGTTCGAAACCGTGAGACACTTTATAACCTCATAATTGAAGTCTTGGAAATGTACAACATACGCACCCTGAAGTATAAAATAGAACAGTTACGTCTAAATTTAAGTATTTTCTTGTAACGAATAGGCAATAAGGATAAACATGAATGCCTACCTGAAGGTAAGAAAATATTTCGGGAATCCCATGGCCACACCAAGCTGTATAAGATTAAACGTGGTTAGGAAGCTTTAAAATGACTCAATCACTTAAGCTAAAAGATGTTAATACAACTAACAGGTGTTTGGATTTACGTTTGGAACTCATAATCTATATATCACAATTTAAATTTCACTACAGTTAGTTTTCAATGTTTTCTTATTTTGATCAGTTACGTCTGAATATGTACCACGGCATTTGACCCCAAAGGTCATCCTGACATGCAACCACTGCAGCCTCAAGAACAGCGGGGTGACTATATATCACAGTTTCAACTTCAACCGTACTTATGTTTTCACCTCTAGATATTATAATATCCTTCGACGGGCCCTTCATTTCTATGTACCCATCCTGATGCATAACCGCTATATCCGTCCCTCATTTAATTATATGATTATTACAATTTCCAACAACATAAGCACATACAAATGGATATCCTGTAACCCCTTCTATTAAAGTTAATTATTAAGGATAATGACTTAAAACAAAAATCCAAACACTAACCAAGTAAGAAGTGATGACTGATGAGTAAAGATTCTAAAAAATAGAACTCAGAAACAGTAGGTATATTCCATATTCTAAATCTGTATTTTCTAATGAAATCACTAAACCAACAGACATAGTATCTTTATCACTATGCTTCCAAAGACTAACATATATTATTTAATAACTGTATCGAAGCAATAAGAAAACTTACAACCAATTTAGCAATAGGATCTCATCTCTAATACTTTCTTTCCAACCAATGTTAAATTGTTAGAAATGACAAACAATTTTTAATGTTATTTTTTCCCGATTTCATTCTTGTGATACAACCTTCATAATCTCTATGGTTTTCTATGGACCTGAAGACACGTTAGGCGGGTCCTTGATATCAAATGGTTAATGGTTACCAATAATGTGCTCATCATTCTATTGCTGCCAATGTTGCCATTCATTTGAGAAGTAGTGGGAACGTAAAGCTCAGACAAAACACTGACATTGAAATAGAACACGTAAATAATCAGTTTTGTTGTAGCTAAAGGGAAACTGATTATTTGATCATAGAACCAGATTCAGAACACTAAAACTAATCATTAAAGCTACTGGTTGAAATAATGGATTTCGGAAACCATATCCAAGCACCCCCTAAATGACAATATAAGTAACATACTTACCTCTAACGCTTCTTTCAGCGAGCCAACAACTTCCTGTATGGGGGATTCATAGTGTTGCATCACATTGATCATTGCTGGAACTGACGACCCAGATGAAGTTATAGCCAAAGATAGCGAAAGGGATAAAATCGCTCTTTAGCATATCACCAAGTGCCAACATTCTTACAGTAGCAACCACCCGAGCATATATTTGCCAAAATCTGGGAGCCACCTAGAAATAGAACTATTTGGAGATATCGTAACCCGCACGATTGATGCTAGACACTTGATCGGTTAAAGGATGCAAAATCAGGACAGTAAACTCGATAAGGAGTATACATGTGCATATATGTTGTGGCATAGCATCAGTAGGTAAGTTATTTTGTATCATCTTTTGTATTAAGAGGTTGCAACAATTATATAATGTGGCTTTGATCTTCACGCTCCTTATAGGTGTTATCACAGCTACAAAAACAAAAACACAATAGGTAACTGAACTTAGAATATTAATCAGATGTAAGTGCATAAAGTACGTTGTCCTTAAGAAAAGCAATACAATAGGAATAACTAAATGAAGTAATCACCGTCACTTACATCATCCTGATTACCTGGATGAGCAGCAAGATTTTTCTCATACTTCTTGCGAATGTCTAGTATAGCCTTTCGCTGTGCGATATTGTGGAAAAAAGATTCACAGGAACGCACCACTGTCAATAATTAAATAAATACAAATTGCAAGAAAATTCAAAACAACCTTTAAGGAAAAAAGATAGAATAGTATTTACCCTTTCTCAACACATTGCTGGAACACTGGTTGTGAAACAAAGGTGAGACCAAAGGTCCAACGAAGGCAAGACTGAAGGTCCTGATAGGCACAACATCTGCAGATCTCCAATTATAGGAATTTGACTCATATCTGTGTATAGTGAAATAGGAGCATCCATTTCTTCTCGGCTGCTGATTTTGGAAGTGGGAGGCCATATTGATATTCGGTAATGTATTCTGTTAGCACATGTTGAAGTCAGACAACCCATGATACTTGGGAACACAACTGTTGCATTTTCATTGTCTGCTAAACCTTTCTCCCTTGTGCTGTTGAAAAAATCGCCGGTGATATTTTTCTTCTCACTATTACACCTACCGGACGGATTTCACACACGCTGAAACAAACCGAGTCCCACTTAAGTTGCATAGTTGAATGAAAGAATGAAAGAAAAATTAATCAGATCGGGATTCAAGCTGTAGTGTAGAGTAAACATATGTACGGTTTTGTGATAAACCAGGTCAGGTTGTGTTGACTTGACCACCCAGCCAGCCAGGCGTCAATAACATTTTGTCATGATAATAAGTTTAATATTTGACAGAGACACAGAGTTTCAACATCTCTGCTTCCCCTTTTACCAAAATAACAAATTTAAAATTATTGGCAACATGTCAAATAGTCAACCTATATCAAACAATTCATAAAGTTAAAAGCTGAATTTTCCATCTTTAATTAGTCTAGACAAAAAAAGTTAGATCAGGACTGTATAAGAAAAGCGATTTTTGCCACAGTGAACCAACGTTTTTGAGATCAAACTTTTCTGAGATCAGATACAACCCAAAATCAGCCAAATTATAAATAAATGGTCAAAATTTTAAATTTACCACCTCTAATTACTCTAGAAAAATAAGACCAGAGCTTTATATGGAAATTAATATTATTGTGCAACAAAATTTTTGCCAATCTCGTGCACACAAACTCAGATTGAAAGTATGTATTTATAAAAGCTATAATTGAAAAAAATGGCACCTTCTAACACCTTGACCGCCGTTGAAATTGAAGGTCTTCTAGCGTAATCAGTTTGTAAACACCATGAAGCCAGTTTCTTCATCTTCACTGCCGAGGACCTGCAAAAACAGAATGATATGGACAAAAACAATAATTATAGTTAACAACAAATAAAAAAAATAATAACACAATCAATCAACTATGTGGCATAGTACCTTTCTGGAAATAGAACAAAAACGGCACTTTAAATATCTCTGTACTCCCAAAAAAAATTGAATAAAAAATGTTGTGATAAAAAGAGCTGAGCTACACCCCAAAACAGGAGGAATGCAGCTCTTTAGCGTCATTTGGATTAATATAGCAAGTCAATAGGTATTAATGGGCCAACTTTACATGACCGTGTTTAATTTAGCATTCGGGTTTTTAATCTTATGAGATTAATCTATGAAGGATTTCGTGATTTATCAGTTCATAAACACCAAGTTTTGAATGTGGCAGCTTTCTACTGAAAATTGTCATATTTTGGCACACTTGCACAAACACTTCGGTGTGTTGGCTGGACAATTATTATTAAGGAATCCTAAAGTTTATAATCCATTACGTAGATTAACTATTTGGATACTTGAAATCATATGACCCAATGATAAAGCTAATAGCAGTTCCCTTCCGCATTATCCCAACAAATTCACTGTAATCTATTCGACCATCCTGGAAATAATAAAAGATCGGACATACAAAATCAAACCAAAGTGAGCAAAGAAGTGGGCCGAACCGCTAAAGCCCAAATGGAAGCCAAGAATTGGCCTAGTTTAAAAGGATATTGTAGAAGCAACTAATCTTCTTGATTACTTCTTGCTTCTGAAAGTACATGATCATTTCCATGTTGCACACAGTTAAGTGAATTTAATCACAAAGGTCAAAAATTTTAGGATCAAAGTAACCCCGTCTAGGGTGTTTAAAAGTCCAAACTGTGATCATGTATACTAAATTAACAGTTTCCAAACACAAGTCTTCTGTTCAGCTTATCTGAATAAAAAGTGCAGTTACTTACTTAACCCACCAAGAGCACAGGACACAGGGCAGAAGCGCACTGCCACAACAACTTTGCTGGCACCATGGAGCCTCAAAGCAGGCCTGTAACATTCAAGCACATAAAATAAAAAAAAAAACTAAAAGGGTATGGGTTGATTAGATTCAAAAGATGGTTTCATTGTGAAGATTTGTTTACCTCTTTAATAGTGATGGTTCCAGCCACCATCTGCCGTCGCCACCCAACAACCACCACCCATGATCCGTCCTCCACCACACTCTTACAATGATAATGAACGATAATAATCGATGTAAAAGTGAATTAAGTGTAGGACCAGGAAATCAATGATAATGAATGAGGAATGAAAAGCCATCTTGATTCTTGATGCCGACATATTATGAATTGACAAAAACACAGGAAAATCACATCATTAGGGTTTGGAATGTGTGTGTCTGTTCCGACTGTTGAAAGGGAAAAAATCGAACGTTTTTTATGTATGTTATATGAGTGTGTTTTTTGAAACGCCGCCTTATATGAGTGCATAATAAGATTCAAAAGTGAAATTGTAGAATATGATTCAAAAGCATAAAGATCAATTGATTTTTATGTTTTTTGGATTAGGGTTTACATCCAGTAATTTAGGAGAAAATGGATTAGGGTTTACAAGTATTAGGATTGGAATAGGATCACACAACAAAGATGAAAGATCATTGTTTTTTATTATGAAGGATGGTGTGTGTGTTTTTTCACACCGTCGCTGTGGGGGAATAAATGAAAAAAAAGAAGGGAATACTATAATTTATACCCGCGGTTTCAAGACGCGATTTTTAGAAAATGGCGTTTTAAAAAAACGCGGTCCGCCCAAAAATGACAAAAATAAGGCAAGTCATGAGATTTTTTAGAAAAATCTCAAATCATATTGGTTAAAAGATGTGACTGGGATATGACTGGATTAAAAACTGTGGTTTCAAATCATAACTATACCTATATATAATATAAAGATATATATACATATATATACTAGCGTCGTAACCCGTCCAACGGGCGGGATCGTTTTTTATGTCGTTCCGGAGGGTTTATTGTTTGTGCGTTTTTAGTTTTATGTTTTTTAATTTAATCTTTAGTATATTTTAAGCTATAGTTTACACCTAAGTAACGTTAAATTTATGTTACAAATTTTTTATATAAATTTTAAATCCAATCCGAATTTAAATAAATTATCCTTCTTAAAATTGGATATTACATAAATATCCTTTGCAATTACATAAATATCCTTCTCACTTTTGTAATTACATCAATGTCCTCCTCAAACCATTGTAGTTACATTAATATCCTTCTCAAACTTTTAGATTCTCAAATACATTCCAAAAATCAATTACTCGTAAATCATAATTATAATGATCTTAAATTTTGAAACTATAATTATCTGTTATTTTATCATTTAGATTGGTTATAATTATATTCTTACGTATACACTTATTGGTTTCAAGTGATAAAAAACACGTAATTGTAATTATAAAAGTTTAGATATAAATATGATATATATTTGTTTTCTATATATACTTTTTAACATCGAGTTCTGAAATAACATGTTAAGTTTTGAAAATATATAAATATAATTTGGTAAATATGTTATAAAGTAATAAAATGTAGCAAATATATTAATGTAATCAAAAAAGTTTGAGAATGATATTGACGTAATTAAAAAAGTGAGAAGCACATTTACGTAATATTCAATTTTCGGAAGGATATAAATGTAAATGCCCCTATTTTTTTATTTTTTTGAAGTCCGAAGAATATAATTTGTTAAACAATCTGATTTTTTTAAAAGAAGTCTAAAACGCATAACAATAACATTTAGTAGTTGGAAGTACGCGATGTGGTCATAAAATGTTTAACTTTATCTCATATACGTATGAACAGTTCGATTAAGGGTAGTATAAAAACATTTATTAAAACATGAACGTGATGTCTAGATATTACATGTATTGTATGTTTACCCTGATGAAACGGGCCCTTATTTAATTTTCATTACCAGATATTATTTACAATGCGCATCCACAAACGTTGCTCACACTTCAGAGAGAAAAGTGATGTATGAGAGACCTATACCTCTCAACATGGTCACGGCCGAATATTAGTCTGTGGAAGCTGAGCAACTACACAAAGGCCAAGTTCTTTGAAGGGCCTCCAAAAAGTTATACACCAACCCACATTATAAATTTATGAGTACACATCATGTAAAAAGTAAGAAAATCTTCGGTGTAGGGAAAAGTTCAACATACACCTTCAGTTTAGCATAAACCCAATTAAACAATTACAACCGCTCATTTTTTCATCTAACAAAAAAATCTATTTTTTTAAATTAAATAACCGTTAATCGTTACGCAAAAGGAAACATATCATCGTGATGGGAATTAAATCATCCTTCTATCTTCGTTTGTGTGTTATTTATATCTTTCGGCAGTGGGACTCGTTTTTTGCTAAAAAAAGAACTTAAAGGAAACTAATTTTTGATATTTTTAAGCCTTGGTCAACCCAACGAGCATGTTTTGTCCCATCTAAATATTTGGTTGTAAAAATATCGGTTTGTGTTTTTTTTTCAATTTTGTTGGTTATAGGTAAACTAACTGTTGATATCGTTGGGCTTCTAATATTGTTGAGAATTTAAAAAAGTACTCGAGGCAGTTCAAAAGGAAAATTTAAAATCAAATGCGATCAAATAAAAAGCCCTTGCTAACTTAACAATACCAATACCATTAATCTGAATATTATGTAGTATAAATTATAGAAAAAAGATTACGTGTCTCTTAAAAAATAGAATATGAAAACATTCAATCGTTAGACAAATAGGTTCATGATCCGATCTGATAAAAAAATAGAATATGAAAACATTCAATCGTTAACAATATCAAATGTTACAATGTATATTTGATTATTTTGGTAATTTGGTGAATTTGAGTAGCATTAGTGGTGTTTATGGGAGGTGATTTTCAAACTCCAAAATACGATTTGCACACTCAAAATGTTATGTCATGACAAATATACCCTAACATATGTGACTATGTGTGCACTCCACTAAATAATGTAAGGGTATAAATGTCCAAAAACAAACAATTTAAGTGTACAAATCAAATTATGGAGTGTGCAAATCACCTCCCGGTGTTTATAGGTGGGCAAACAAATAGGTTCATGATCCGATCTGGTAAAAAAATCAAAATCGGTTTCTAAAATAACTGAAACCGGTTTTCTTAAATCGATCCGGCGGTTAGTAGTTAGTTTTATAAAATGGCCACGACATGTTTAAAAACCAGTTAAAATGGAATCAATCCCGATAAATTCGGCTAAGACTCATCCGGTTCGGTTAAAACTGAGTAAAATCTAACCAAGAACTGGTTTCAAACCAATTTGTTTTAAGCCATAACCGGTTTTTTGCCACGTTGACTCAAACCAATCTGGTTTAAAAATAGATGTGGTTTTTAAAAACAATCGATTTCAGGTGGTGCTACTTATGTTAGTAGTGAGGTACTATGTGTAGTTCACAAGCCTATCATGTCCTTACCGGATGGAACAAATATAAAATCTTGTGTGTTAAACTTGTCTATTTTGAGAGTTGTTTGCAAGGTTATATCAAATAAGTTTTCATCTGGTTTGATTGTCGTTCAAAGATCCAAAGACAACAATGATACAAATATAGAACTACTAAACATCTCTACTACTTATAAAGACTGTATAATTTTTTTCAAAAATCTCTTCATCTCTTCATTTCTATAATAAGTAATTTCTCTCAACACTTCCTTAATTACATTTTCAACATATCCAGAAAAAGAAATGGGGAATTTGTCAACCCAGGAGAACTGTTACAAGTCAGAATAAAACGAGCCATATAGAAGGAAACCATTCAATGAGCAGTTTCAATTGAATCAAATCTTCCTCTATACGCTTGTTGAAAACCAGTGTGTATATAATTCATCTATTGACTTTCCACAAACCCTGCCGATTCAAACATACAATGAAATAACCTACAAAACACTCATTATTGCCGCCACCATAACCCAACGACCGCCGCCTTCTGCCATTTCACCATATGTTGGTGGTTTCGGTTTGTTGAGTCGGTTTTGATTGTTTGCTGGTTCTTGGTTTGCTTGGTGGTTTCGAGTGTCTTTGGTGGTTTTGTGGCTTTGTTGTTTAGATATGTTAGGATCTACCAGAATGGTGAAACTTTGTTATTTGTGGATTTAATTCTGATATTAGAGTTCTGTGTATGTGTAGGTATATGGCAGGATATGTTATCTTAAAGATGCCTATCAAGTGTTTGATGTAATGACTAAAAGAGATGGTTGTTGTGCAAATCAGGTAATATTCCATCTTTCACAATATTGATTTTTAATTTTTCAATGTTAACTCTTTAAATTAAATCCATTTATGTTAATTTAGGCTGAAACAAGCTCCATCACCCTGATTGTGAGTTATCTCTACTAAAGTATTTTAATTGTTTTCTTATTTTCCTGATCATGTATGCATGTTCAATTCTCAGAACTATGTGATGTTTGAACTTATGGGCATTGTTTGAGTTAGAATCTTTTTATAATATATATTTTTTAACTTGTGAGAACCAAACAAGGCCTTATAGCATGAAAAACTGTTTTTAACTTGTTAGTATCGACAAATTACAAGTCCTGTAATGGAGACCTTTATGCTACTGCTTAACCATTTTAGAACCCTGTATGAGGTTATCTTATGACACTTTGTATTGCTTGAGTATCACTGTTAATGACATAATAAGAGCATGACCCTTAAGCTGGCTATCATTACAATAAAAGTAACGGCTGTTACTATGATCCGAACTTTGGCTTCTACTATACCGATGATTTAGGTAAACTCAAAACCACATTATCTCCATCACTTAAATGTAGTTTCTGGGTCATATGGTTCTGGCTAAATTATGTAGTTGTTAGTTCTGGTCAAAATAGGTCATGTCGTACTCACCGCTAAAATTTGTTTCCATGTGGTTTTTTCTTATGTTAGTGGTAGCTAATTGCACTAATTACAACAGCCAAACAAGAAAACATGTTGAAAAGAGAGTCTAGATTAGTATAAATAAAACATAGTGTGGGGGCAACTGTTTGGTTCAAGCCAAATGGTTTGCACCTACATTTAGCGTCAGTTAGCCATGACGGTACTCAATAACAGACTCTCAATTAAGCTCATATTTAGCTTTGTTTGTTTACAAACAGTGACGAGTGAAAGCTGATCCAAACAGTACTCCCAGTTAGATCGGTTCATTGGGTGGGCTTAATGGCTTCAAGGGGTGATAAAAACTGTGACGAGTGAAAGCTGATACAATCACTTACTAACTGCATTTTATTTTCAGGATTTGCTCGAGTTTCTTTCATGTATACGGTTGATATTTTCCATGACATGGGAGGGTAGGTATTCTGAGCAACAACTATTGTCACGATATGGGTGTGGTGCATCTGGGTGTATTACAAATAATCACCTGACAGTTTTGGGGAAAACTACACTTGCGGATTTTGGCATGGAGACGAGGGTCACAAATGGTCTGACTATTTTCTGTCTTTTGGTTACTTGGTACTTCAGTTTCATTAAAACGCTTTTTACTGTAAAAAATTACAGGATTCAGTTTCTCTAATGAAAAGAAAGTTGAATCGGCTCGCGGAGGAGTAGACGATAGGCTAAAAAGTTGCTTATAAAAGATTAGCTGAAAAGGTGGGCTACGAGCTCAGGGGCATCAGTTTTAAAAGATGATCAGTTTTGACATCAACTTACAATCGATCATCCTATCATGACAACCACCGATGTCATTTTAAGTTGTGATGGCCTACACACATGGACGAAAAAGAAACGATATTTTTTTCTATTCGTGATTTTATTTTACTTGAAACATATGCCATATAACTATGTGAAAATCCGAGATCCTATTTTGTGATATTTACTTTGGAGCACTAGGAGTAGTTATTTATGTATTTACCTTTTGATCACGTCTTGGTTGATCTTGGAGATATATTGAGGGTTGAAAAGCAACCATTGCACAACAGGCTGCAGCCAAAGCTGAACTAATGGAAGAAATAGCACCTAAACAACGTCCAGTTTGACCCAAGAAAGAAGCTAAGGAAAATGGTTCATATTCATGATGTTTCAGTCCATCACTAGGAGCATTTCTTTATGTTTTTAAATCATTTTTACGCTCAGCTTAGGGATATATTAAGGGCTGAAGAGCAGCTATTTCACGACCGGCTGCAGCCGAAGCCGAACCAATGGATGAACCTGCACCTAAACCACCTCCGTTCGACCCGAGACAGAAGCTGAGGTAAACGGTTCATATGTATTAGTACAATTTATGCTATTTAAAGGTTGTTTGGGATACATTTTAAGAGTTATTATCTGATATTCCTAAATATAATAAGCTTCTTTTGGAAAGTACCTTTTTAGTGTTTGATATTTTTATTTTATTTTTTCACTCTACAGATGACTACCCCTTTATAATCCAAAGAGATATGTCATTTACAACATATCAGTTATGAGGGCACTCATTTTAAAAATATGAAAGCTAAAGGAGTGAAAACTCTAAAGGACTTGTTGGCTCTCTTCTAAATAGATTGGAAACAACTTAAAGATGTAATACTAAGCTCAATTCCTGCTGTCTTAAGTTAGTCATCTTCACTCTAAAGCTAGTAATAATGCTTTTTTATTTGATTAAATCTACAGATTCTTAAGCTTAAAGCTAATTCTAAGTTCTGGAACTACATTGTAGCAAATGCTCTGGCGTCAAATGGATTGTTTTTGTACTTGACCCAAGCAACGAAAAGAAAATTGGTGTGGTTCTTAATGTTAAACTACAACTAACGACGTTAATAGAAGAAAGTTATCTATATGTACCGCTTCGCTTAACCAACTATCTAACAAACAAAAGGTATTGTAGAAAAAATACACATACAAAACTCACGCATACTTTTGGTTTATTCTAATTGAGATGCTTAAGGCTTTTGAAGACGAGACTTCTCTTCCGACCTGAATATCATGCTTTCAAATCCTATATGATTAGTTTCTGGTGGTCCATGTGTGTATAAAAGAACTGATTTTTATTACCACTTTTGCAATAAAAAAATATGTTTATTATATCCTTTGTGAAGTGATGTTATGTGGTTGGTGTAGCCCATATTTATAGAAAAAAGAATGTGTAGGGTGGTGTAAAAAAAATTCGGAAGTTGATTAATTCATTAAGTTTTGAATATAAAATTTGTAGTAAACATAGTATGTAGCAGTACGACACCATATTTAGACTCTTTTTTTTTACGATTTGATTACACCAACAATATTTTTCCAAATTTTAATCTTTAAATTAAAACAAATAAGCAAGTTTATCAACTGAATATAGGACTGTGGGCATTGAAACTAAAGATTAGTGTCTCATTTCTCTTTCACAAAGGCAAAGCTTTTATTAAAAAGTGAATACCGCTCTAACAATATTAAAGGCTTTACATGAATTAAAGTATCGCATGTTATCTCTTTCAATTACATTTTGATATTATCATAACATTGCGTATCGTCAGGGCCGTTTCGTGAATTTTGGAGGCCCTGTGCCACACTTATGTAGTGGCCCACTTATATACGTAATAAAAATAACTAATATCGCCACTTTGCTTCAAAACCTAATAAGGTCTTCGGTTTTCTTTCTTGTTAGCATGCCACCATTAGCTTATTTTCATGTCTTACTATATTTTGATCAAGAAACTATAGAACTACTATAAGGCTGTGACAATGTCTAATTAATTATTTCGTAGGAGATCAAAGGCATCAATGATCAATATATTATCCTCACAATTTATGTGTATTTGTTTCATATTTTGTTAGTTATGTCCGGAAGTACTAAATAAGTCCTCTAATCTTAATTTTTATACTATAATTGTAACGTGTAATACTGTGATTCAAGATAAGTATTGATAGGTGTGTAAACACCCATCCTTTTTACCACTTAATTACAGTAATAACCGAGCCAAAACGTGTATTTTATGTCATTTATGTCGGAATTATGCGTGGTTTGTGTTTTTGTTGTGATTTAGGACGAAACGGTGAAAAGTGGAGAAAACACGGGCATTCACGGGCTTTTATCGAAGAAAAAGACGAAAGACGAAGTCAAGAAGTCAAGAGTGCAAAAAGAACGGAAGTCCAAGACCAATTCTGAAGATTTATCGAAGAAAAACTCAAAAGACGGAAGTTTACTAAAAGACGAAGAACTCAAGTCTAATTTATTGAAGAATTAAGTATATTTTAAGTGCTTAAACTAAAAAGATACTATTGTAAAAGAAACAAATACTTAACAAATACTGAAGAAAAAAGCCATAAAAGTCTCAGAAAGAAACAATTTGGGCAATGATCTGAAAGTGTGAAAAATAGTACGGTAGAAGTATATGTTAGTACTTGGACATTTTGTTTTGGGCTCATAAAGTATAATAGATTAGATTAGAAAATTGGAGACCCTATATTTTTGGGGGCCCTGTGCACTTACACGGGCTGCACCCCCTTAGAACCGGCCCTGCGTATCGTTAATCATTTTGCGAAAAAAATATTTTCTTTGAAAACAAGTTTTGATTTTCTTTGCAAAAAACGTTTTATTTTTTTCTTGTAAAAAAAGTGTTAATATAGTTTCTCTCTTTTTCTTCAAAAAAAAGTTTAGTTTTTTTCTAAAAAAACTAATATTAAAAATAATTAATATATTTATACATTTGATTTTTTTTAAAAAGGCCGCATGAGTACATGAAAGAATTATGTGATGTTCATAGTTTTAATAGTACTAATTACTTTTATCATTATATTCATGCTTTGTGTAAGTTACTCATTCAAACATTTAAGATTGTTTCTACACGTGTTGCAACTTAGGATTATATCATTAAAAATCGCCGCAGCGAAGTACGGGAAACCAAAAAACAGCCACCTCCGCAGCGAAGCACGGGTCGACCCTCCTTGTTTATGCTTAATGGTTTATTATTTGCCTAAAACTATTATATATATAAAAAAGTTCAGGTAGTGTCTAATGTTGCTATTCAGAAAGTGGATGAATTACTTGGCACACTTTGAGGTGCAAGTGTGGATGGTAAAGGCATCTGATATCCTCTGGAACATGAGTTGAGTTTAGAAGTGGCACAAATTATTAGTGTTACCCTGAGTTGGTATTATTTTAAGGATGCTGATGTGGTTTGGGTGAAGACTATGTTGCTATTTCTGCTATATGCAATGTTAGTCAAGAAACTAGATTCTCATAGGTGGGGTCTAAATGCTCATCGAGATGGCATGGACACAATTTAAGCCATTACCACACAATGTGTTTCCATAAATACTTTTAGAGGTTAAAAATGAGTGGTTTTTATTGAATATGCGGACCAGCCGTATGAGTTGGGATAGGTCTTTTGGTAATAAAGTTTTGGTGACCCGTGCAACAAATATATGTACTTTTCATGGTCTAATTTTAACAATGTATGTTTTGGATGCACATATCAACCAATTTTCTTTAGTGAAAGGGAATATCATGCTGCTTATATTAGATATGAGAAGCACGTGTTATTCAATGATTAATTTGTATGTTAAATATATGGATTTCGAATGCTTATATCCGCTATGAGAAGCAATTGTTTGTCTTAAGTCGTTTTTGGAGGGTGATAGAGGAGCGTTATTTTTCTCCATTTTTTGGTGGATTCTTTAGATCTCATACCGAGTTTTTATATATTCGATTTTATAAGAATTAAAGTTCAATAAATGTATGTGCATTTTAATGTTAGCACATTGTGGTTCTAAAATTGTTATTTAGGTGGCAAATTGTGTTTGTAGTCCATTTTTCTCATTGATGTAATTTTCACTAAATGCTAGAAATATAGTAAAGATACATGGTTATTTGAGATTTTATCTAAACTTGAATTACCGTATGTTGCAAGACTTTTCATTGCATTTTAGTCTTAACTCAAAATATCGTATCGTTAATCATCCGCCACCAAACAATTCCGTAGCTATGCGCGGGTATTCCCTATCCGCCTTTGTTTTGCTATGACTATCAATAAAGCTCAAGGGCAAACAATTTCAAATGTGGGTGTCTATCTGCCGGACTCTGTTTTCGCACATGGCCAGCTTTATGTTGCATTGTCTAGAGGTATTTCACGTTCAACTACCAAGGTACTGGTGAAACCAGTCAAAGAGTTTGGTGAAGAAGGAGTCTACACGTCAATGTCGTGTACAAAGAAGTTATATGCGACGATTAACATCTGTTCTTTTATTTTATCTCATGATTGATGTAATGTTTCACTTTCATTTTAACTATATGTTCTTTTATTTGAATAACATTTTATTTAAAGTTGAATGATCGTATGCCACGACAGTTTCCAACTAGAATTTCATCTCACTATAAAGTTTTAAAAACCCTAGTTCTCTCTCCCCTTAGGGGGATTTCCGGCCACCACTTCTATCTTTAATTTCTGGCCTTAATCTCTCTTCCAATCGTATCCCTATCTACAATCAGTCATATTAGTCCTTGATTTTCTGTTCTATGGCTTGTTCTTTGGTTTCTTTTCGAAGAATCAATGAATGTCATGTAGCAGATCTTTGAAACTAGTTTGATTGGTTTTGGATATGCAATCGATTTTCAGAGAGTGTTTTTTATAGAAGTGGTGTGCTTATATTCACGTTTTATATCTATTGGAAATCCTCCTATGCAGCCGAAACCCTAACCCTTAGCTTTAGGGCTTCGTTTTGTTATGATATTTTGTAGGGTTTCGATGCTGGTTATTGATTGATCTAGGTCTTTCAATAGATTGTGTGTATTGGCCGATTCATATGGTTAATACCTTTTTAGGGTTACTTGGGATGGCCACTGTGATGATGGATCTCTGAATCATCTTCATGTGTGGGTTTCGCTTGGGTGTCTCCTTGGTACGGTACTGCTGGATCGTTTGCCTATGGTCCTATCCGTGGTTTTAGGGTCGTATATATGGCAGTGTATCAGGGTATGTGATGGTACAGGCGAGATCAAGGAAACTCTAGTTTCTAGGGTTTTTACTGTTTATTTTTAATATATTTTCTGGCTCGCTGGGGATTGTGGCTGTTTGTGGTGTATGCGATGGTTATTTGTGGAGGTTTTCGGCTAGTGCAGCTGTGTGCTGCGTACGGTGTTATATGGGTGTTTGTAGGTCATGGGTTTGGGGAGAGGATGATGTTTATTTATCTGTCAATATGTTACGGTGTTGGAGACCTGCAACATGTTATGGATTTGGTCCATTTATCTGGTCTTGTTATTATTTTGGTAGCATCTACTGATGACTAAGGTGATGGTTGGAAGTTGATTATGAATGTGTCACATTCATATTCACTCGGTGAGGATTTTGTGTGGCACTCCTCAACGAGTTCTTATAATAATTTCATTTGGCACTCGTTATACTTCAAGGTTTTATGATTATTTAAAGCACATCGAGATTACTCGGCTATTATGGAATTGTTATTGGTTTTGAAGGTGGTACTTGCTGGCTACTTCGTTTTCCAGAGATACTCCTTGTTACACGCTGGATATGCTTGCGTATGCTTTCTATCCTTGGTTATGTGAAGAAGACATGAAGTCGTTGGGCTTGAAACGAACTAGGATTCATATCTTATGTTTTTCTATATTACTTTATGTTTTTTCTTCACTAGTTCCACCTAGTAGTGGCTTGTCACTATATGTTAGGTTTTGGTTGTCGCACTTGATGTGCGTGGTTGTAGCTCATGTAACGGGCTGTGATGTAGGAAATCACCTGCATCCATTGTATTTCAACGTTTTTTTGGTGTAATATATTTTACCGGGGTTGAGTCCCTTTTGCCCAAAAAAAAAAAATTTCATCTCACTATTATAAAGCTTATCGTTTCATAATTGTCGCTATGCAATTCCGCAGTTATGCGCGGGTATTCACCTAGTTAATTTAAAATATTATATTATCTACTAATCATAATTATTTTTCTGAACCATATCTAATTTCTCACAACGTGATAGGTCTTTTTTCCTCCATCGCCTCTTAATTTTTGTTGTGTAATATCATGATTTTCATTATACACATTAACATGATGAAATCTTCAAATAACTCATCTTATCAAGTTTAAATATCAATTTAGTCATCTGGGACTACTCAAACTAATCAAATAGGATATTAGGATATCAGAATATCAGACTGTCATTATACAAGAGTGCAGTTTGAACAGTTAACTATTATCTCACTTTTATTCCAAAAGTGTTTGCTCGTATGGACATATTTGAAAACACGGTAATTTTGAAATATAAAAAGATTCAGGACATTCATCTCTTAACGAATTTAACATTTGTCACTTAACTTATCAAACTTTTATTTCATTACTTTCCAATTCTCGCTCACGACCAATACTTGAAATATGTAATCCTCTAATTCTGTAGTTGCAATCAACAATTGCAGGGTATACTTTAACATTTGAAACCGTTGTTGGTGTAGCCTTACTTTCATCAATCTCAGCAACCATTTTTCACATAGTCTTAGAGCTGTCAAGGAGTTTTCTCTTAGTATATTAAGATTCACCGCAAAGCAAGAAATTGGGCGGCGAAGGTAACTAAAGTGTAAGAAAGAATAGTTGTGACGCTTCAAATTGCTCTATCTGTTATTGAATTATTGCAGATTTGTGCTTCAGTTGCTGCACAAATAAGAATGATTGTCATATCATTACCTTATTTCCTTTGTTCTCCAAAACCATTTTCTTGAGAAGGTTTGCTGGACCACAAACCGAACGATTTTGTTGGTAGAGATAACCTATAAAAGTACTTGACAGTTTAACTTTTACCTCTACGTATTATGAAAAAGAAAATACAAATGGCAATCGGCAAATTAACAGATATATGTGTATTCCTGATAAGAAGGTACTCGTCCAGGCCCATACTTCTACATCTACAGACCCAACCCGAAGATGGATTAGCCTGGTCCAACTAGAGACTGCATGAAGTTTGACTCAGCCCCACATTTTTATTTCACAGCATGGTTTTTTTTGTTTTCATTTTACTAGTTCCTAGTGTAGTTTATATGTTTGAAGTTGTCAAAGTAGTTATTTGGGTTTTCCAAAAGTGTAGGAAACGTGTGTAGAAGTGATATTGTCAGTTATTTCTTTTCACAAGATAGTACTGAAAAAAGGGAATGAGAAGGCTGTTTTGAGTTTCCTAAAATTTATTCTCTGTACTTGGAGGATATTCCTATTCCTTGCTATTCTAATTTTTGGGTAGATGATTAGAAGGTGATATTGGAAAACTAATTCAAATTCTCGTGGTGTGACTGTATCGAGCGTTTGGGCTTAGCGACTCTGTCCAACAAAGTAGTTTTGAATCGGGTATCACGATCCTATCAAGAGGCTCACTGCTATCATTTGGTATTCAGAGCTATGGAAACCCGAAATAGTGCCGATTTGAAGAAGATTTTGGAGATAATGGAAGTCGATAAAAAGGAGATGGCACTGAAGATGCAGACGATGCAAGAACAGATTCAAGAATTGCTTAAATCCTAGAACCATGGAGAAGAATCCGTGTCTAGCGGATCAGTTAACAAAAGGGGTGCAGGCAGTTGGTATCCAAACGATATCAAAGTCGATATCCCAGAGTATGATGGTAAGTTGGATCCAGATGAACTCTTAGAGTGGTTACGAACAGTGGAACGGGTCTTTGATTACAAGCTGATGACAGAGGATAACTAAGTTAAAATTGTTGCCCTCAAACTCCGTAAATACACATCAACATGGTGGTCGAACACTTGTTTGAAGCGCGAACGTGCAGGGAAGGAGAAAATCTAGACGTGGCCAAAGATGAAACCAAAAATTCTTACCCACCTATTATGTTCAGAATAGTTTTTCACAATTGCATTCGTTAAGGCAAGGAACCGGCACGGCTGAGGAGTACTCTCGTGAATTCAAATATTTCTTGATGAGGTGTGATGTACCAGAGGATGATCCACAGACTCTTGTTCGTTACCTCGGGGGACTAGAACCTCGGGTATATATACCCACGAGCTTGGTGGGCTCGTGGGCTTGTTTCTTGGGCCGAGCTTGGCCTATCTTGGGCATAAAGCCCCTACCTTAGAAAATATTAGCTTAAGGTCCAAGCCCGGTTAACCCGACTAACCTATTACTATACAAGACCTATAACGACTAAGATGACCTATTACATTCTTGTTCGACTATATAAAATAGAGGGCTAACAAATTCGTATCCCAGTATTCTGAAAATTGTCTATCCTGTTTCTGAAGAAGCTTCTCTATTGTGGTTTTCTGAAAATTTCCATACGGTTCCAATCCTTTTTATC
>JANFOE010001798.1:0-203344 GCA_025667525.1 Glebionis coronaria | reverse complement strand
ACATTACTCACATCATAGACAACGCTTAAAAATCGTGTCGTTTAATAATAAAGCATTTCTATTCATAATTAATCAAAGTTACATAGGTCCCAAGTTATTGTATTTAATACAGGTTTTACAAAGCATTTGAATGGAAATTTATATTTAAGTGCGGGCCATGAATTCTTGATGTCTTCCCGAGAATTACCTTCAAGTACCTGAGATAAAACATGTTAAAAGAAAAGGTCAGCGATAACGCCGAGTGAATTCATAGAGTTTAATAAAATCCATCAATATAATATCAGTATAAAATTATTACTGAAAATCATTTTGTACAAATCATTTTAATAGGCCATAAAATAGCCAAAGTCATTTTATAAAAATCCTTATCGAAAATCATAATATAGGCATTTGCCTTAAAAATCATTATACGAGCCAATGTTGTAAAAACATCATACAATACGTCTTATGACGTTGTATGAAAATAAAAACCGTTATATGAATATGGCTATGAAAACCAAAACACAAACATAATATCATTAGTATGACCCTGTATTGCTAGTCAGGCAATTCATCGTAATTCAGAGCGTACAGCAGTATTGCGTTAATTTGGATTATTATAAGCCGCATGACATTGTTACCTTACTAAACCAACAACGGGTAGCTAACCCGATACTCAATTTGCCCATCTAAAGTAGCGTGTCGTCACAAAGGTCACGCTATGGAAATCTTCTCATACATAAATTCGCTTACCAATCAATGTGGCACGACGGGGATCAACCGTCAAGGCGCGAACTGGGGTGATCGTCCCCAAATAGTACTATTATATGCACAAGCGTCTACCAAATTCTGGTAGTTCACAATTCATGCTAATGGTACTTTTAGTGACATAACCTAACTTTAATAATCCATTTTATTTCATCTATCGGGTCCTTTAATCATTTATCGGGTCATACAATCGGGTCATGCAATCAGTCGGGTCCAAATCAATAAACAAACAATCGGGACAAATGGTGTCCTATTTTATAAAAACTAACATGTTATCTCCCTCGCGGGTTTATAAAACATTTATAAAAACATTTAAAAGAGTGCGAGGTTATGAACTCACGTTGATATGGGAAGGCGGGTTATCGGCAATTCGGTCGTACGGTACGTGCTTCAATCACGGAAACCTATATAAATAATAATCGGTCTTAGAAGTTTGTCCAATGACTTTATAAAAATAACAATTATGTATACATATGATGATTATATATATATGATGATCAAGTGGGTTTACATATTCTCGTTTAATCATTTTAGTGTTATGTGTCGATAACTTTTATACTAGTTTTACCTATTTACATATTTTAAGTCCAATAAGCTTATTATAAGTTCTTTAACTTGTTTTAATCCATTTTATACTTATATTATCAGTATTTAAACTTTACAAGTTGGGCCCAAATGGGTTAAGCCCAATAAGTTCTTTTTATAAGAGTTTAACTTATTTAGTCCAATTATTAGTCCAATATGTTTACTTAGCTCGTTAATGTCCGTATGTCCTATAGTTCGGGTTTTATCAGTTTTTACTTTTTATATATGTTTATATATCAGTATATGAGTTTTATAAAGTTTACATTAGACGGGTCCAACCATCTAAGTTTTATTTAACAAAAACGTTAATTTTACGGTAATAGCCGAAAAAGTCGTAAAAATCGTGTTTATAGTTTTTATTACTTATAAGTATTATTCCATTACCATTTTTATAATTTATCCCACTTATTTAACCTTTTACATATTTATATAAATAAAATCTATAAGTTAGTGGGTTTTTATTTTACATTTTATACAATAAAATTTTGAGTGCTTATATAATAATAATAAACATTAATTCTCAAAATCTGATTTTTATTTTCATCTTCACCAAAACTGCCATATCTAGAGTTCTATATGGAGATAGAAGCTTAAATTTTTATCACATAAACTAAATGATATGTGCTCCATTTAACTCTTCTATATCTACTATTGAATCAGCCTCTAACTATTTTCTAAAAATCGTCCAAAACAGTGAACTCAGATTTGTACTTTAAACTTGTTTTGATCATATCTCCCTCATTACAATGATTCCATTGCATGGCCAACTCTCACATGTGTACAAGACCCATAGCTTACTGTATATCAATTTATTCAAGTCATTTTACCAGTTTACCATATGATTCTTTACTGTTTTATACAGCCATCTAAATTAAGCAAGATTTTAACCTTGTTTCTTATAGTTTTTCATCTTTTAATCATATTTATCAACACCAAATCCCCACACAATACTTTTATCATCATATAATCATCATATACATATACAATAGGAAATAAAATACATGATTACATAATAAAAATAACAAGAGGATGAGGAGGACAATCTTTATACCACCATGATGATGTAGGTTGATCAAAACATGGATTTTGATGGAGAAACTTGTGATGCACCAAGACCATCTTCAAGACCACCATTCTTCATGAACATCTTGTGGAAAATAAACCCTAATACTCCATGGAAACTCCTCCTTGGATGTTGAAACTTGCACCAATCTTCATCCCTTTGAATGGAGATTAACATATGTTAATTATAGCATATGTTTGTGGTTAAAAATTGTATGATGGTGGTGTTTTGGTTGAGATATGGGACGGCATAAATGAGAGCCAAGAGAGAGATTGGAGTAGTTTGCATGTATGAAATGGTATGTGTGAAGTGTAGCTAGTGGTTTTGTTGTTGTAAGCTTACATTGTAAGCTAAAAGGACATGTGTTGGCTAAGTTGTTGCAAAGTTGACACATAAGAGATGTGTTGGTGATGTTAGGCCGCCCCATGTGTAGTGGGGTGGGATAAATTAGTTTGTCCCATCCGACTAATTTACGGGTATTTCTCGATTCTAGTTTTCTCGATTTGCGTGCCCTCGGGTCCTTTTACGAAAAACGTTTTTATAAATTATGAATCAACGGCACAAAACGAATCTAATAAAAATTGTCTCATAAAAAACGGAGTTCGAAAACGTAAATACGTAATCCTAGGGTTTCCGGTTTAGTCATAAAGGACGTTAAAATAAAATCGTAAGTCCTAATCTCTTCTCGTAAATTTTTGAGTTTATGAACCAACACAAATTTAAAACTCCAAAATAATATTCACGGATAAATTTATTTTCTGAAATGTCGGACTGTCACCAAAGACGGTGTATGTAAACGTAAGCACGTAACGTAGAATCCTCCGGTTTAGACGTAGTCGACGCTACTTCAAGACGTAAATCTAAATTATTTCCCAAAAATAAGTGAGTTCATAATATAACATTAAAATACTATTTTTGAATAATATTTGAGAATAAAATATCAACCATAAATTGACGGATTGTCACAGCATTTACCCCTAAACAGGATCTTTGTCCTCAAAGATCATCTTACTACTCGCTTCTTATAGAGTTAAAGCCATGTGGTTATTTCCTCCACATTCGGTCTTTTCTCACAAGTGCATTTCATCACAACACGCGAGTTCTATCAAACATAACTACGGGAATAAGATCAGGCTTAATGTTGACTTACTTTCTCTATCCATGATGTTCACGGGTTTTTGATGAATGCAACTTTTCGCCGATCTAAGCTCTACTAAGAAATAATCAGATTCTCACTTGATAGATATTCCTTAAAGTTCGATTTACGAAACATAATTCACGCAGTTCTTGAAGTCCTAGGGTAGATCCAGCTTATATGCCTTTCAAACCAATCGTTTACATCATCTCAATGGTCCCATACAACGGGAACTTATATCCCATGATTTGTCAGATCATGAATTCATTTTTCCAAGGTTAAAAATTGTGGCATAACTTCGCTACCCATTTGGCACTTCAAGATCTACATTTCATATTCACATAACCTCCTGCACACTACCGGCAGTCAATAGTCAGATCCTAATTTCAACAATCATTTTAGGTTTCGCGGGTCAGGTATTTCGTAAGGTTAGGTTCGCCATCATAGGAACCCTTAAACCTAAAAGACATGTCCAACTCACAGTGGGTGTATGTCGGGTGTCTTTATCTTAACTCCTGCTTACAGATGCTCTAATTTCTAAATCTTAACAAGATTCGATCTCGATCCTAATACGATAGTTATCAATGATAATATCTCCAAAGGAAAACGATTATGCGGTTTATTACCAAAGGTGAATCATTCAAATATAAAACAACACTTATAGTATTTGGTATCGTTACTTTACCTCGTCCCTTCGATTGGGGTGGTACATAGTACTCTCATCAAGGTTCGTTCTCAATGATTTCTGAGCAAATCTCTAGAAATTCAATGCGAAGCGAGGATCTTGATAAAGATGTTTGATACAGGCACACTATGTTTACATAACTCTTTTGCATTTATCATTAACGGGAATGATATTAGCAGATTTGGTCAATCTGTCGACGATTACCCAAATCGAATCGAATTCAGATGATGACCTTTGCAATAGCTAGACGTTTACTAATGTATGAGGCGATGTCTGCCTTCATAATTGCCATCAGTACAACTTCTTCAGACAAAGATACTTTTAGTCATAAAGACATAAATAGAATACTTATACTTACAAATTCCAACATGACTATATCTCACAATCTTCATATTTAGGCAATCACAAGTGGTCCTTAAAACATTTAACGCTATCGGCTTCTCAATTCTAATGGTTCACATTAGACGCGAACCCCTTTTATTATCTATATTATCCTTTTTACAAACGTCGTTTATTTTTATATTATTCGGCAATTTATTTTGCACAGTCATTATTAAGAAATATATTCTAATTGATTCTTTATCCTTTTTACATAATGCGTCCGTATTTATATTCATTTTTCCTGATGAAATAATTATCATGTCCACAATTTACTCAGAAATTCTTTGTTTATATTTTCTAAGTTTTAGTTTCGTCTTTACTATTATCTTTATCTGTTTTACTCAATTCGACGTCTAAAGCGTCGATAATTATTACATGTAAATTAACAATAATTATTTAATTTTTATGAAACGTAAACGTAAAAATTTTAAATTTCTTAGTTCGACCAATTATATAAAATGTTCAAAACAAATTTGAATTTAATTAACAAGATTTTTGTTGATTTATCGAAAATAT
This sequence comes from Glebionis coronaria, assembly GCA_025667525.1. Classification (NCBI taxonomy): domain Eukaryota; kingdom Viridiplantae; phylum Streptophyta; class Magnoliopsida; order Asterales; family Asteraceae; genus Glebionis; species Glebionis coronaria. The sequence goes on along the minus strand of JANFOE010001798.1, from coordinate 198,232 downwards.
TTAATAAGATCCGTAAATTTTCGAAAAATCCTTGGTTATACTTTGGTCAAAGTTTTCTTAGTTAAAAAGCAAAAATTGTCGTTTCAAATTTCAAGTTATGGTTTAAATGGGTTTCCTCAATCCTTCTTAGGTTGTCTTAAGGTATGCAAAAACATTAACCCCTAAACAGAAGTTTAGTTAAATGTTTTGGTTATAATGGAATGATTCCTTAAATATTCTTTTGTTCAAACATTTGTCAAAATATATTTGCACTTTCTTTTTAGTATAACTCAAAGTTTTTAAATGACTTCTAAATTTTGAAGAGTCAATTTATATTCCATTACCTATTAATCACACGGTTAAATCATGTAAAGGATTAAGTCTTAAGTCATATGTTAAATATTCAAAGTACAGGTTTTAATTGTTCGGCCAATTCAGGGCAATCTATAATTAATTATTAACTCACTCTTATTCTTATAAACAAACAAATGGTCCTTAATGATCACAAGCATGAATTATCAAATTACAGCCTACACACGTGATTCACCAAATTTATGAATGCTACATGTGTATTAGTCAATCCAAACGAGATCACGTGAAACTCATAATGTCCATTACAAGTTCTGGATGTAGTGATTGGAATAGATAATCTTCTTCGCGGACGCGAAGTTGATGATAACCATGCCGTGGATCAAATCTTTAGAACATACGCTAGAACCTTGTAAATGATCGAACAAATCTTCCATTTCGAGTTATGGATATCGTTTTCCATTGTCAATTTTACTCAGTTCCTAATGTAGTAACATCCTATAGCAATATTGATATCCATCGCAATAAATGAAAATTCATCGCAATATTACCCATCGCAATACCAAGTGCGAGGCCATCACAATGACACATCTAAATGCGCCATCGCAACACGCCATCGTAATGAGCCATCGTAATGGCCATCGCAATGAGCCATCGCAACGAGCCATCGGAATGACCCATCGCAACGACCCATCGCTATGAACCATCGCAATGACGCATCGCAATGAGCCATCGCAATGAGCCATCAAAATGACTCATCGCAATAGCCCATCGCAATGAGTCATCGGAATGACTCATCTCAATGACAGGCATCGCAATGATGGTATCAAAATGTTCATCGAAATCCGTGACAGGGATTCGATCTCAAACGTTGACTTCTCGATCTGGAACTTAGGCAATGTTTTAAGAGATTCTGGGCAACACCAATATGTATCTATGCATCCTTAACAAATCCCACCACTTAAAAACCATATTCATAGCAAAAAAAAAAATGAAACCCTAAATCTTGGATATGATCTATCGTTCCTGTTTAGATGTGTAGATATGAAACGGATTAAATGATAGCAACTAAAACAAGATAGAATACCTAGATATTAAGCAGCAAGAGATAAGTCACAAATCAAAAATCGATTGAAGCTCGAGGTTGTTAATGGCGGAAAAAGGATGTGTGTGTGTGTTTTCAGTAAGGACGGGAAGGAGGGGGGTGTGGTTTTGACTTGGTCAAAGTTGTCAACCACCCACCATTTTGCAAAAAGTGCAAGAATGGTCCCCCTGTTTTAGAAAGTTAGTTAAAGTTAAAATTAACTTAACAAACATTAAACCCGCTCCCAAACACGAACGCAAATACTTAACGCCAAAATTTTAATGACCTATGCAAGAGATACTATATCACACAAGGCACACATAGCATAACTGATGATGAAGGGTAGCTAATATTATCTGACAATCCTTTTTAACGACCAAATTTGTTACCACGAAGAATTAATATTTGCTCCCCCTTAATCCCTGACCCGTTTTCTATTTAAAGAGCAGTAGTCAAAGATATTAAGGACACAACTATTAATGAGGACATTTGCCGGTTAAGTGATTTTATAGAACGATTCTGGTGGAAATAAGATTTCTCTTATTTATACAAGATAAGTGCACTGAAACGTACACAAATTTGTGTTAGACCAAGTTATAAAGTAAACTTAGTCCCTTACAAGGTTGTAAAATAAACCTTGCCCGAGAAAATTAATCCCCGTTGTGAGCCAACGTTTTCAAAGGAAATACGTGACTTTAATACGAAAAGCGGGTTGCAGTCAGAAATAACTACAAGCGATTATGGACATGTTTTAAAACTTGTACAACTTTTATACGGACTCTATTTATGGCGCCGTGTCAATATTAATCGACATTTCTAAAGCCGTAAATATTACCGTACTAAAAGACATGCCCGATTTGAAAATAAAAAATAACAATATTTTTGGATTTTCTTGATTTTATATTTTTTATGGATTTTCTATGTTTTCTATTTTTGTATTTTGCTTTTGATGGTTTAAGTATGTATGATAATATACAAGATCACGATCAAAGGATACTCAAGAATAGTTTACCAGTACTATTCTTCATATTCTTCTGCCAACTCCTTAAGTGTCGCTGGTGAAAATGATTTCATGCCTAGCTTTTCGATCAAAAACTCGATGCGTCCTCGATCTAAGGCCTTTGTGAATATATCTGCCAGCTGATACTCAATGTTGACGAAGTATAGTTCGATCACTCCGTTTTCCACTTGCTCCTTGATGAAGTGGTAGCGGATGTCAATGTGCTTTGCTCGAGAGTGTTGAACGTAGTTGCAGCATAGAGCGGTTGCACTTTTGTTATCACAGTACATCGGGATTTTGTTGAATCCAAGACCATAGTCAGTCAATTGTGACCTCATCCAAAGAACTTGAGTACAACAACCGGACATAGCAATGTATTCAGCCTTAGTACTTGATATCGCAACGCTTTTCTGCTTTTTGATGCCCAATTAACAAGTCTATCTCCAAGAAGTTGCACACTGCCAGAAGTGCTACGTCTGGTATCTTGACACCCGGCATAATCTGCATCTGCATATGAAATTAGTGCAATAGAGGAATCCTTCGGATACCACAGACCACGATGAAGTGTTCCTTTTAGATACCGAAAGATCCTTTTCACAACATGTAAGTGCTTTTCGGTAGGCCGAGCCTGATACCGGGCACACATGCCTATAGCAAATTGCAAATCAGGCCTACTAGCAGTCAGATAGAGAAGGGTGCCGATCATTCCACGGTAAAGTTTAGGATCGACAGCTATCCCTTCCTTATCTTCATCTAACTTGGATCTCTCCACCATTGGAGTATCCACGGGGTCACAGTTTTCAAAGTGATATTTCTTTAAGGATTCAAGAGCAAATTTGGATTGATTAATAAAGATGCCTCTGGGATTCTGAGAAATTTGCAACCCTAAGAAAAATGAAAATTTTCCCATCATCGACATCTTAAAGCGTGTGGACATAATTTTCTTAAAACGGTCAGACAAACGTTGATTAGTAGCAGCAAATATTATATCATCAACATAAATTTGTACCAGTATCATGTCGTTGTCCTCCTTGAGAATGAATAATGTGGGGTCCACTTTGCCTTTGGAGAAGCCATTGGAGATGAGATACGACGATAAGAGATCGTACCACGCGCGTGGAGCTTGTTTCAACCCGTAAAGAGCCTTCTTGAGCTTGTACACCTGATTAGGATACTCTGAATTGATGAATCCATTCGGCTGGCTTACAGAGACATATTCCCTTAATTCACCATTGAGAAATGCCGTCTTAACATCCATTTGGTAGACGATCATATTCATGTGAGCAGCATAAGCAAGGAATAGTGTAATTGCCTCCAATCGTGCAACAGGAGCAAAGGATTCTTCAAAATCGATACCCAAAGCTTGTTTGTAACCTCTAGCAACCAATCTAGCTTTGTTTTTCAGCACACTACCTAATTCATCGAGCTTAACCTTGTATACCCACAACAATGTCAAGATTTTAACGTTGCTGGGTAACGGAACTAGTTCCCACACTTCAAGACGTTGGAATTCATTAAGTTCCTCTTGCATGGCTTTAATCCATGATGATTTGGTCATGGCTTGTTGCCAGTTTTTAGGTTCAGTGTCTGAAAGAAATGCATCAAAATAGCAATATAATGCATGTTCTTGGAGTTGATGGCGTGTTAAGACTGGTCGATCGATGTCACCAATAATATTGCGGATTGGGTGATCCTTTGTCCATTTAATGTTGTGAGTTTCAATCCGTGGTGGTCGGGAGTGAACGATTGCAGGAGCTTCCTCTGAGGTAGACGCACCGGTAGGGTCATCAGGTATATGTGAACCAAAGAAGGGAAGCTCTTGTAAGTGAGCATATTCCAGATCATGATCATATAGGTCCTTTTCAACATCATTGGAACGAGTGGGGTGATGATTCAGGTGTTGTTTGAGAATTGGTGGGGGATGGGACATCTTGTTCAAGAGTAACAGTAGATGCCTCAGATAGATTTCCATTATCTTGAGCAACGACTACAGGAATCGGAGCTACTGCTGCAGTTGCTGGAGAATCATTACTCTATGGATCGAAGAATTCATCAAACATAGGTTGAAATAACTTATCCCACTCGGACCTTGTTGGTGGTATAAATGATGGAGAAGTAGGATTGTTGGGAATTAATCCGGAACTGATTGTACCGGTTCCCATCTCGTGTGATGCGGGTTCAGAGCTGTGTTGCTCAGAAGCCATCGCTGTCAGCTCATCAAAATCGACATCCAAAGTTTCTACAATCTTGCCAAGACGACGGTTATAAATACGGTAAGCTTTCTTTGCAGGCGAGTAACCAATGAAAATTCCAATATCAGCCTTCGGTTGAAGTTTTCCCAGATTCTCACTATTTGTATTTGGATAGCAAAGTGCACCAAACACATGAAGATATGAAATATCGGGTTTGTGTCCATGAAGTAGCTCATATGGAGTTTTACCATGACGTTTGCGAATGATGGAGCGGTTTTGGGTATAACATGCGGTTGCTACTGCTTCGGCCCATAAGAATAAAGGAGCATTCGCATAAATCAACATAGTTCGAGCAGCTTCCATAAGTGTACGGTTACGTCTTTCAACGACACCATTTTGTTGTGGAGTGCGAGCCACAGATGTTTCATGAGAAATACCAACCTTTTCATAATAATTTCAAAGAGTCTGATTAACGAACTCAGTGCCGTTATCAGTCCGAATGCGGCGAACAGTAGCATTACGACGTACTTGGATCATCTTTAAGAAAGTAATGATATACTCTGGTGCTTGATCCTTGGATGCTAAAAACTTTACCCATGTAAACCTTGAGAAATCATCCACTATAACGAGGATGTATTTTCTACCACTCACACTAGCTGTACGCATTGGCCCGCAAAGATCCATGTGCAAAAGATACAGTGGTTCTTGGTTGGTGTCTTCTGCTTTAGGTTTGTAAGATTTCTTGGTGCTTTTCCCCAAGGAACACGCGTAACATAAATGATCCTTGTCGAACTTAAGTTTTGGAAGACCACGAACAAGTTCGTTTCTAGCCAAATGGTTAATAGCATCAAAGTTAAGATGAGATAACCGTCGATGGCACAACCATGACTTGGTCTTAGATGCTTTGGAGAGTAGGCAAACAGGAGAGGTGGCCATCATGTTTTGAATAGACAAAGTATAGAGATTATCCCCTCGAGAACCCTTTAACAAATCATTTCCTACAAGATCGTGAATGAAGCAAGTATGTTGTCGAAAGGCCACTTCAAGGTTAGAATCGCAGAATTGTCCTACTGAGAATAGATTGTGACCAAGTTCCCCCACATAATAAATCCTTGAAATCATGACATTCCCAATTTGGTATTCACCATAACCCATAATCTTTGCAATATGGTCGTTGCCGAATTTAACCGTTCCTAGAAACTTGCTGACGAAATTTCTAAGCATCGAGCGGTCTCCAGTCATATGTTTGGAGCACCCCGAGTCCAAATACCAAAGAATAATTTGGACGACCTGAAAATATTACCAAACACAGACGATGTATCAGATTCTAATTATTCTTCTGAGTTAGCAGGTACAGATATAGTTATCTTAGATGTGCTATCAGACGAAACTTTAGGTTTCCAGATTTTCTTACTAGTGGTTGGCTTAGATTCTAGTTGTCTAGTATTCTGAGGTACTTTTTGACTAGGGACATTACCACTGGTAGGCACAGTAGTGAGGGCAGACCTAGTTAAAGGGCGCTTTTTCCATTTGTTAGTGCTAACTTCCGTGGATGTGATCCTAGTTAAAGGGCACTTAGTTCCATTTGCAGTAAAGGTCCTACTAGTGGGTTTCCATTGCCACCCAACTTGGGTAAATTTCTTCCCTGTTGGAATCCATTCAAGATTATTCTTAATAGCATACATTTCATTCACGTGATTTATACAAGTATTTTACTAGGTTCAGATTTGTCTCTCAGTCCTCTCGAATTGATGTCGGTCTTAAGTAGAATGATTGTTCTTGGTTACTAAATAAAAGGTTTGGTTTTTCTAATCTACTAAATGTTAAAATGTAATAAAATGAATACTTAAATCAAAGATAATTAATTTAATGACAATTAATAAAAACTTGAATTAAAATTAAAATGAAAACTGAAATTAAAGTTAAAATGAGGAAACAGTAACACTAAAGAAACAGTAACAATTAATGATGCTCAAAAAATGATTGATTCGGAACTTTTTAACCTTGATTCGGAACTTTGTTCATCCGGAACTTTTCACCCGGAAGTCTTCATTCGGAACTTTTTGGTTACCTTCACTCGGAACTTTCTTCGGAAGTTTGGTTCGGAAGTTGAGTCGGAACTTTTCGTCCGGAACTTTAATCGGAAGTTTATTCGGAAGTTTGGTTCATCCGGAAGTTTTGCTTCATTCGGAACTTTAGGTTCATTCGGAACTTTTAAACAAAAAACTCATTCGGAACTTTTTAAAGGAAACTCATTCGGAACTTTTGACTCATCCGGAACTTTGGTTCATTCGGAAGATTAGGTTCATCCGGAACTTTCAGTTCGTTCGGAAGTTTTCAACTGATTCGGAACTTTAAAAAGAAAACTCAATCGGAACTTTTAAATAACATATTCATTCGGAACTATGATGTTCACCCGGGAGTTTTGTGTTCATCCGGAACTTTTGAGTTCATCCGGAAATCTGGAAACACAAAAACAGTAACAATACCCGAAGAACAAGGAAAATCGATTTTAATCCAAAAATCACCAAGTTTTTCACCAAAAACTTAAATAAACTTATCACTAAGCATCTACTAACCATAAACTACAAATCCCATCAACAAAAACACAAATCCCAACAACTTTTGAAGATCAAAACTCAATAAAATAAGAACTTAAGAACTTGAAGATAAAGATGATGATGAACAAGATGAAATGAAAAGATTAAACAAGACTTTGTATTGATGATTGATGTTTAACAATAACAAAACAAAGATTAAAAATTACAAGATTGAAAATCAAAGATCAAAATCACCAAACACCCTAATGGTGTTGGTGATGGTACGAACTAAAGGGAGAAAAAAGGGGAGAAAGAAAAAACTAAAAACTAATTGGCTAAAATGTGTGAAGGTGGACTATTTATAGGCTTTTCTTTTGGTTGGTGAGTGGGCTTTCTCCTGTTCTTCTTGTCTTCTCGTCTTTTCAGAAAAGTTGACGTTTTCGATTCTGATTCGGGATTCGTCGTCGATTAAATTCAACTCGTCTTTTAATTTCTTCGTTTAATAGACTTGAGTTTCTTCGACTTATGTAAATCTTCCATCTTTGGTCCTTTTCTTCGATAAATCTTCGAATAGGCCCAGTGACTTCAAATCTTTTGCATCTCTTGGACAATAGACTTTATCTTGAGTCCTTTTCTTCAGTAAAACCCGTGCAATCCCATGTTTTCTTCAATATTCATCCGGTTGGCTCTGAAAACACAATAAACACAAAAACCACGCATAATTCCAAACAAATGATATTAAATACGTGTTTTGGTCTCGTTTTAGCCAGAATTAAGTGGTAAAAGGATGGGTGTTTACACACCTATCAAATCCCCTACACTTAACCATTGCCATGCCCTCATGCAATGCTTAGTGATAAAGCAAAATTTACACTTTTCTCATAATTAATCAACCTTGGCCTTATTAAAATACTACCAAACAAAAACTAAAGTACTAAAAGAAATTAAACTTTAAAGGAGACAAAAAGATAGAAAACCATTTTCACTCGAAAATAGCTACATGGAAATAACTTGCAAAGAGATCAAGGACTTACATTAGGGCTTTGGTGCTGCGAAGATTTATCACCCTCAAGTTTCACGTTCCCCAAACTAAGCTTAAAAACGAGATCATTATTATTATAAGTTAGCAAATCAAACACTCACACGCATGGCTTAATTATATGCTTAAACTCCCTTATTCCTAGGTGTAACTCTTTTATTTTATTTTTGTCTTAGAATGATCATGAAGATGCATTTTTGGACTTATTTCGATAGTTTATTTAGGCTGAAAGCAAAGTAGGACGATTTGATCAATAGTTAGCTAAAGGACAAAATCTCTTAAAACTGCTTCTCGGGATATCAAAAAGTTCATATCTTGGCATAACTCGGTTCACGATTTGAGACCTTTCTCGGACCGATATTTGGCATGTACTTCGTACTTCATATCTTGAGAGACGTGCTTGAGATAATGGTCTTCTCATCGTTCATAGAGTTTCTTCACTTGGAGACTTTTGAGAGGTACTCCAACTTTGTTGACCACGACTTCATGATTATTTCTTCAATCTCTATTTGGGATTTTGAGATACAACGATCCGCCTCCTTTTCGGACTTGGATCTATTTATCCTCATACCTTGTTAGGGTCTTTTCGGATAGACTTCTCCATGATCTTTATGGGAGTTGATTGCTTTTCGTCGTGAGTCTTGATCCTTCATATCGATTTTGGGAATAATGCTTTTCACATCACCTTGGATCTTTAGCAATAAAATGGAATCCTCATGCCTTGTTAGGGCCTTTTCGGACTCGCCAATCTTCGCGCCCCGCTTCATAAGTTATGCCTTGGCTATGAACTCTTATCATTACCGAGCAACTTTTAAACGATCTTGGGCTAGAAGCTAAGTAACCTTTCAAATCGTACGACCTTACTTATTGCAGATAAATTATTAGCAAGTGATGGGAGAAAAGGCAAATAATTACACCAAGTGAGCTTGTGCAAGAATACCGACTTATAATTGACTCTATCATTTCTCGTCCTCCACAATTTAAAATCTCAAATAATGAGACTCGTGGACACTTAGCCTAATAAACCAATTAAGGTCTACATGGTTAAGGATACTAGCTAGAATAAACTTGGATAAGTCTATTCGGGTTGAGTCAAAATAAACGCAACGGGCCTAATATGTCAAAGACTTCTAAACTAGCTACACCACTTTATTAAAATTTGACTTTATTGCGGGATATATACATATGAAAGCAAAGATAAAAATTTAAAAATTACGACTAAATGGCCAAAGTTAATAAAAAATTTGAAAAATGTTGAAAAATATGATTTTCCGGTTAAATGAAGGCATTTTCATGGAAAAGTCCACTTAAAGCTTCGATAGAAGTCCCCCTACACTTAAGATAAACATTGTCCTCAATGTTTAAGCATGTGGGAAAAGTTTCCCCTACACTTATGACATTGTGCACGTTGGTTAACTCAAGTTAAGGAAGAGACGACTAAAGTGATCAATTTCAAATGTGAGTATGAAGAAAATTGAATCACGATAGTTGAGAGATAGAACCGGATTTCGGATAACACGGGAGCACGGTTCTTCAGAGATTCCAAGAGTGCACTAATCCCTGTAATCACATTACCACACAAAGACAAACACTCTATAGAGGCTCCCCTACACTTAGGGGGTTAAAACATAAAAGGATAGATACTCGGGCTGCCTCCCGAGGAGCGCTTGTTTTTGATAACCGAGTCACGAGCCTGACTCGACCCAAAATTAGTTCATGGGGAACGTGGTGAGGGATGGAATCACCTCCTGAGAGGTGTCCTCACCAAAGTACAACTTCACTCGTTGGCCATTCACCTTAAAATTAGGTCCATTAGGTTGAGCGAGCTCGAGAGTACCATATGGAAAAATTTAGGCAATGGTGAATGGGCCGAACCAACGAGATTTGAGCTTTCCTGAAAAGATTTTCAACCGAGAGTTAAAAAGTAAGACTTTGTCTCCAACATGGAACTCTCGGTTCTTAATCTTAGAATCGTGAATGAGCTTAGTCCTTTCCTTATAGATCAAAGAATTTTCATATGCCTCATTACGGAGTTCATTGAGCTCATTGAGTTGGATCTTGCGTAGGTCACCGGCGTTATTAGTATCAAAATTAGCCCACTTCAAGGCCCAATAAGCCTTGTGATCCAACTCAATGGGGAGGTGGCACGCTTTCCCGTACTCAAGACGATAAGGCGTACAGCCGATCGGGGTCTTGTAAGCAGTACGGAAAGCCCACAAAGCATCATCGAGTTTATCAGCCCATGAGGCACGATGCTCTCCCACGGTTCTTTCAAGAATTCGCTTAAGTCCTCGGTTGGATATTTTAGCCTGGCCATTAGTTTGTGGGTGGTAGGCTGTGGAAAGACGATGATTTACACCGTACATAGCCATGACTCTAGCAAATTGATCATTGCAGAAATGAGTCCCAGGATCACTAATAATGGCGCGAGGCACACCGAATCTAGCGAAAAGAGCTTTCAAAAAGTTACAAACCACCCTTGCGTCATTAGTAGGTAAAGCTTTGGCTTCAACCCACTTTGAAACGTAGTCAACGGCTACAAGGATGTATTTGTTTCCTTTAGAGGAAGGGAATGGCCCCATAAAGTCGATACCCCAAACATCAAAGATTTCACATTCTTGAATGAAATTCTGAGGCATCTCGTCTTTATGTGTGATCGTGCCTTGTTTTTGGCAAACTTCACATCGTTTAACCATATCGTGAGCGTCACGATATATGGAGGGCCAATAAAATCCCGAATCAAACACTTTTTTGGCGGTGTAGTTGGGACCAAAGTGACCACCGGTGGGTCCTTTGTGGCAAGCATCAAGGATTTCAGAAGCTGCCGGTCCATCAACACATCGGCGGATAATCAGGTCGGCACATTGTTTGAATAGGTAAGGGTCGTCCCAAAAGTAAGTCTTAATGTCGGTGAAGAACTTTTTCTTTTGTTGGGATGTCAACCCTTCCTTGAGAATTCCACCCGCCAAGTAGTTTGCAAAGTCCGCAAACCACGGGGTTTCATTCGACTTCGAGTTTGTAGACATTAAGGTCTCCAAGGGAAAAGAATCATTGATTTCTTTGTTCGGATGATCCCCCTGGTAAGGATCCTCAAGTCTGCTGAGATGATCCGCGGCTAGGTTTTCAGCTCCTTTTTTATCGCGAATTTCGATTTTAAATTCCTGGAGCAGCAAAACCCAGCGAAGAAGTCTTGGTTTGGAATCTTGCTTTGTCAACAAGTACTTCAACGCGGAATGATCGGTGTAAACGATTGTAGTGGAAAGGACAAGATAGGGGCGGAATTTTTCAAAAGCATAGACAACAACTAAAAGCTCTTTTTCGGTTGTCGTATAATGCAATTGTGCCCCCGTCATTGTCTTGCTAGCGTAATGGATTGGTTGGAAGTGTTTGTTCACTCTTTGTCCCAGAACCGCTCCAATAGCAAAATTACTAGCATCACACATCAACTCGAAAGGTAGCTCCCAATTAGGGGTAACCAAGACGGGTGCCTTAGTTAGCTTATCCTTAAGCGAGTTGAAGGCTTCAAGACACTCTTTGGAAAAGATAAAAGGAGTATCTTTTTCCAAGAGGTGGGTCATCGGGCGAGCGATTTGAGAAAAATCTTTGATAAATCGACGGTAGAAGCCCGCATGACCCAGAAAACTTCTCACACCCTTCACGGTTGAAGGTGGAGGCAACTTGGCGATAACATCGACTTTAGCACGGTCTACTTCAAGACCGGCTTTGGAGATCTTGTGTCCCAGTACGATGCCTTCTTTTACCATAAAATGGCATTTTTCCCAATTCAGAACAAGGCGAGTGTCTTCGCACCGCTTAAGCATACGTTCCAAATTGGCAAGGCAAGAAGAGAAGGAATCCCCGAAGACCGAGAAATCATCCATGAAGACTTCCATGGTTTGTTCAACCATGTCATGGAAGATAGCTAACATGCACCTTTGGAAAGTCCCGGGCGCATTACATAAGCCAAAAGGCATTCTTTTGTAAGCAAATGTGCCGTAGGGACAAGTTAATGTTGTCTTCTCTTGATCTTGGGGATCGATGGGTATTTGGAAATAACCCGAGAAACCATCAAGAAAGCAGTAATATTCATTACCCGCTAATCGTTCAAGCATTTGGTCCATAAAAGGTAGAGGGAAATGATCCTTTCTCGTGGCATCATTGAGTTTGCGGTAGTCTATACAAACTCTCCACCCAGTAACGAGACGAGTGGAAATCAACTCGTTGTGTTCATTGGGAACAACGGTTATTCCGCCCTTCTTGGGCACACAATGGATTGGACTAACCCATGGTGAATCCGAAATAGGGTAAATCGTACCCGCATCAAGAAGTTTGATAACCTCTGTTTTGATGACTTCATGTATTTTTGGATTCACCCTTCGTTGGCTTTGAATTGTGGGCTTAAAGTCGTCCTCCATGAGAAGTTTGTGTGTGCAGAAGTGAGGATCAATTCCACGAATATCCGAAATCTTCCAAGCAATAGCCTTCTTATGATCTTTCAACACGGTGATAAGTCGGGCTTTTTCGTCTTCCTTTAGGTCCTTAGCAATGATGACAGGCGACTTCTTTTCTTCTTCAAGGAACACGTACTCGAGATGAGGCGGCAACTCCTTAAGTTCTAAATCCGTAGGATTTTTGACGGGAGGCGTATTCGAAGTCGGAGTATCGATAGCAATGACCGTGGGAGATGGAGGAGAAGGATTGTCTTCTTTGAGAAGGTTTTCAATGAGGCGGAGATCTTCATCCCAATTGGTAGTAGAATCGTCATTGTCTAAATTCACATCTCCCATGGTGGCTTCCAAATCTTTCCAAAGGAAATCACTTTCTCCAAATAGAGATAGTGATGAGTCGATAGAGGAACCGGTCTCAACATTGGGAAGAGAGGTAGGAATACTTTTACAAGCATCTTTGAAGTGTTCTTCACAAGCCTCATCAAGAACGTCAATACAATTAACACTCTCGTATGAATAAGGCTGTTTAGACAACTTTCCCATGTTGAAGACTACTTTATCGTCACCCACTCTCATGATAAGCTCACCGGCTTCAACATCGTTGAGAGTGCGACCGGTCCTCAAGAATGGACGACCAACAATTAGTGGCACACGGGGGTCCATCTCGTAGTCGACGACAACGAAATCAGTAGGAAAGGTGAATTTGTCGACTCCTACAATGACGTCTTCGGCTATCCCCACTGGATAAGCAACCGTACGGTTAGCCAATTCCAAAGTCATTTTGGTGGGGACTAGCTCTGGGAGAGATAATTGCTTCCAAACGCTTAGAGGCATTAGATTAATACTGGCACCTAGATCGGCTAGGGCCATGCAATTCTCTACTCCCGGGAAATTGCAAGGAATTAAGAAACGACCCGGATCACCAAGCTTGGTTGGCAATTTCCTTAAGAGCACTGCAGAGCAATTCTCATTAAGTTGGGTGTTGGCAATATCGAGGAGCTTTTCCTTGTCGCTCAGAAGATCTTTAAACATTTTTGCATATTTAGGCATGTGAGCGAGAGCCTCAGCGAAGGAGATATTGAAATTCAGTTGTTTAAACATTTTAAGAAAGTTTGAAACCTGAATATCATCCTTGATCTTTTGCTTCTCTTTCCTCAACCTAGATGGATAAGGTATATTGGAAGAAGAGGAAGGCTTTGGAAGAATAGGATCACTCACATCCTTGGGTGGAGGAGGGGTAGAAGAAAGAGGTGGAGAAATCGGGGAAGGAGAAGGATGAGGAATAGGAGCAGGTGACTCGTTCTCCTTAGTCACAATCACTGGTGGAGGTATAGGAAGCTCGGGTTCCTTGGTACCTTTACCACTTCGAGTAGTGATTGCTTTCATCTCCCCTCTTGGATTCGCAACGGTGTTACTCGGAAGAGTACCCGAAGAAGAGGGTTGATTACCTTGGAAGAAACCAGCCATCATGTTCCTCAGATCATTAGTTTGGCTATCCAACGTATTTCTCATGTCGGCTCTCAAATCGTTTCCTTGCTTGACCAAGTCTGCCTTCAAGTTTCGCACTTCCTGTTGGAGATTTTCCACGATCACATCATTGGTCCTCATGTAGGTTGCAACCTCTTGGTGTAATGCAGTGGTGGTTTAGTTGGGAGGAGCATTGTATGCGGGTGGTTGATAAGTAGGTTGTTGGTAAACTTGGTTGTTACGTTGAGGTGGTTGTTGCTGCTTGTGAGGAGGGATGTATGGTTGTCGAGGTTGTTGTTGTTGTTGAGGAGGGCGATTAAGGTTTTGTTGTTGGTTTGGGTTGGTAGGAGGAAAACCAGGTGGTGAGAGGTAGTTGTTGGAGCGGTAGCTAAGCAAATTACGGTCACCTTGAGGTCTAGCTTGATAAGCAGGTTGAGGGTAGGTGCCATATGCCGCATTCACATTCTCAGCATGTGTAAGAGTGAGGACCACCGCATATCTCACAAGGTTGGCTGACAGCGTTAACTTGAGCGTTTTTAGCGTTCTTGCTGTTGTTGTTGCTGACGGTGTGGGTGACAAGCGATTCAAGAAGCGTAGTGATTTTGTCCAGTCGCTTGTCGCTGTCACTAGTGCTAGCACTAGCGACATTGGTCCTAACACTCTTGGTTTGCACACGAGACTTATTCTCAATGATATCCCAAGCAGCATTGGAAGTCTTAGCCAAAAGATTACCCCCCGAGGCACTGTTCAGTGAATCTTGGTCACTCATGCTTAAACCATTGTAAAAAGTATTAATTTGATGTACTTTGGTAAAACCATGTTGTGGGCATTTTCTTAAAAGATCTTTAAAACGATCCCAAGATTCACTGAACGACTCATCGTACTTTTGTTCAAAATTTATGATTTCATTCCGCAAAGCGGTAGTACGAGAGGGTGGGAAAAATTAATTGATGAACTTGGTTTCCAAATCCGTCCACGAGAGGATACTCTGTGGCGGTTCCTTAGCAAGCCAATGCCGGGCTTGTCCCTCTAGAGAAAAGGGAAAAGTTGTAACCTTATAACCTCTTGTGGAAAACCATTGAACTTGACCGTGTTGGTGAGTTGCAAGAATCTCTTGATATGGTCATGTGGGTCATCAATGGTACGTCCCAAGAATGGTTGAGCGGAGACCATCTGGATAAAGCCTGATTTTAGCTCGAAATTGTTGGCGGCAATTGGTGGTATAACAATTGGATCCGTGTTGCCATCTACATGAGCTTGCAGCAGTTCAATCATCGGGCGATTATCCGGAAGGGGCTCATTGTTGTGGTTATTGTTCATGTTGTTGAAAGGCGGGTTGTTGTTGTTATTATTGTTGTTCGGAGGTGGTATGTTATTGTTGGCTTGTACACCGGCCATGTCTAAGTTATCGAGAGGCTCGGGCTCTTGATAAGCCGTGGATCGAGTGCGCATACACCTGCAAAAGAACGAACAAAGAAAAACAAGGCAAAAATATTTTTGGTTTTTATGTTTTTAGTTTTTTTTTTTTTGTATTTTTGAAAATTTTATATTTTTTAGTGTTTTTGAAATTTTTTTATGAAAAAGTAACGTTCACGGGGAACGGATCCCAAAATCCAAGTTCTCACAAAAAACTTTTGATCTTAACGAGAAGAGCCGGCAGCGGCGCCATTTGATACAAGTATTTTACTAGGTTCAGATTTGTCTCTCAGTCCTCTCGAATTGATCTCGGTCTTAAGTAGAATGATTGTTCTTGGTTACTAAATAAAAGGTTTGGTTTTTCTAATCTACTAAATGTTAAAATGTAATAAAATGAAGACTTAAATCAAAGATAATTAATTTAATGACAATTAATAAAAACTTGAATTAAAATTAAAATGAAAACTGAAATTAAAGTTAAAATGAGGAAACAGTAACACTAAAGAAACAGTAACAATTAATGATGCTCAAAAAATGATTGATTCGGAACTTTTTAACCTTGATTCGGAACTTTGTTCATCCGGAACTTTTCACCCGGAAGTCTTCATTCGGAACTTTTTGGTTACCTTCACTCCGAACTTTCTTCGGAAGTTTGGTTCGGAAGTTGAGTCGGAACTTTTCGTCCGGAACTTTAATCGGAAGTTTATTCGGAAGTTTGGTTCATCCGGAAGTTTTGCTTCATTCGGAACTTTAGGTTCATTCGGAACTTTTAAACAAAAAACTCATTCGGAACTTTTTAAAGGAAACTCATTCGGAACTTTTGACTCATCCGAAACTTTGGTTCATTCGGAAGATTAGGTTCATCCGGAACTTTCAGTTCGTTCGGAAGATTTCAACTGATTCGGAACTTTAAAAAGAAAACTCAATCGGAACTTTTAAATAACATATTCATTCGGAACTATGATGTTCACCCGGAAGTTTTGTGTTCATCCGAAACTTTTGATTTCATCCGGAAGTCTGGAAACACAAAAACAGTAACAATACCCGAAGAACAAGGAAAATCGATTTTAATCCAAAAATCACCAAGTTTTTCACCAAAAACTAAAATAAACTAATCACTAAGCATCTACTAACCATAAACTACAAATCCCATCAACAAAAACACAAATCCCAACAACTTTTGAAGATCAAAACTCAATAAAATAAGAACTTAAGAACTTGAAGATAAAGATGATGATGAACAAGATGAAATGGAAAGATTAAACAAGACTTTGTATTGATGATTGATGTTTTAACAATAACAAAACAAAGATTAAAAATTACAAGATTGAAAATCAAAGATCAAAATCACCAAACACCCTAATGGTGTTGGTGATGGTACGAACTAAAGGGAGAAAAAAGGGGAGAAAGAAAAAACTAAAAACTAACTGGCTAAAATGTGTGAGGGTGGACTATTTATAGGCTTTTCTTTTGGTTGGTGAGTGGGCTTTCTCCCGTTCTTCTTGTCTTCTCATCTTTTCAGAAAAGTTGACGTTTTCGATTCTGATTCGGGATTCGTCGTCGATTAAATTCAACTCGTCTTTTAATTTCTTCGTTTAATAGACTTGAGTTTCTTCGACTTATGTAAATCTTCCATCTTTGGTCCTTTTCTTCGATAAATCTTCGAATAGGCCCAGTGACTTCAAATCTTTTGCATCTCTTGGACAATAGACTTTATCTTGAGTCCTTTTCTTCAGTAAAACCCGTGCAATCCCATGTTTTCTTCAATATTCATCCGAAAAACACAATAAACACAAAAACCACGCATAATTCCAAACAAATGATATTAAATACGTGTTTTGGTCTCGTTTTAGCCAGAATTAAGTGGTAAAAGGATGGGTGTTTACACACCTATCAGTGATCAACAAGGCATAAATCATGACGCTGAGAAAACATGCATTCATTACAATTCCAACATTTCGCATTAGAATTCACATTTTGCTTAGGTTTCCACTCATAAAGAGGACCTTTTGTCTTAGCTACATGATTCTTTTTATTTAAAACTGAAATAACGTTCCTAGGGTGCACTTCTACTTTCTTCTTCTCAGTCCTATTAGTGGAAGGCTTGATCCTATCTTTCTTTTCTTGAGATCCTTTAGCCTTAGTGGACACAGTTACTCATGTAGAAGCCAAGGGAACATTAGTTACAGATTTTGACTTAGACTTGATGGGTGTGTTTAAAACGGGCTTAGCTCCTGGGGTCTTATTGAATGGAGTTACAACAATCGGTCGATTAGTGAGTAGTGCAGAACCCGGTTTTCCTATGTATTGCAAATATGCTAAGCAATATTGAACACGCTTAATATATTCATGAGCTGAATAATAGTAACTGGTTGAGGGATCTAACGCATACAAATCATCTAAAATATCCCTAACAAGATCTACATGCTTAATTGCATTCCTCATATAATCATCGTAGGTAACCGGGTTTTTCTTATGGAGCGGGTTCTTATAAAGCACTACTGAATTGGTTGTTGGAGCACTAGAGGACGGTGCAGAGTTGGTAGCTAAGTTATTAACAACTTCTTGTCGGGTGAGAAGAAGTGTCTCCTTTAACTCGGCCAAAACCATGTTTTTGTCTATGAGTTGAATTTTTAGGTCAGAGGTTTCCTCACATTTCTTGTTCAGTTTGTCAATTAAAGACTTTTGCTCTTTCACATTAAACGCTAGGTGTTCTTCTATTGAACCAGAAATTTGTGAGTCTCCCTGCCTTACTTGTTCACGCTCTCCTAGTATAGAATTAATTCTATTTTCTAGGACATGATTCTTAGTCTCTGCAGCCTCTAGTTCCGTTTTTGTTTCTAGTAATTCTCTCTTAATTCTCATCATCTCTTCTTCTAAATTCTGAACCATCTGAATCATCTTGTCACTTGTCTCAACGGAGTTTCCACCATCATTTAGTTTTGAAAGAGTTTCATTTTTAGATTGATTCTCAATTTCAAGAGATATAGAATTTTGTTGAAGCTCGTTAAAACTTTTTGAGAGTGTATTATACGAATCTTGAAGCTTTAAAAATTCAGCGTTGGATTCATGACAAGAATGATTTTCTACAGTATTCACATGTTCAACAGTATTCACAGATTCATGCAAATCATCACAAATATTCACAGTAGATGAAATTTCATGAGTATATTTGACATTAATAACTTGCATCACTTCGAGAGACACCATATGTTCTAAAAAGCGGTCATATTCTGATAAAATCTTTTCCTTTTCAATTAAGTGTTGTTCATAAGCATCATCCATTTTATTGAAAACTTTTTGAACTTCACCAATTTCAAAACTTAAATTACACGCTAGATCATAGACTCCTTGTTTAATATGGTCCACAAACGGAACGATCTCTTCTTCAAACACCGTTTTCATGTTTTTGAACGCCCATTCTCTAGCGGTTTGAGCCGTTGAAGTCGTATATTCTAAGATGACCTTGTCAAAATCGGTAAGGTATTGCCCAATCTCTTCCAAGCTGAGCTTTACCGTACTAACCGGTGGAAGATTCTTAGGAATTTCCTTTGGTTTGTCCGAGTTGACAAGTGTAGGAATTATACTAAGGCATTCTCTAGTCGGCATGAAAGTAGATGTTTGGAGAGTTCTCTTTTTCATATTAAAACGAATTCAAGATATATTTTGGCATTTTTTGCATTCATTGAAGCATAATCATATTCGGGATATGTAGAAAGTAATTTTAACTGCTTTTCATCATATGGTGTCATAGAATCACTTGAGAACACTATCGGATCTAATACCAATCCTAACTTTGTTGCATCATAAAGTAGTGGGTTGTGGTTAAGCGCTTGCTTTGCATACCCCGGGTTAGGTGGTAAGTCTATAAGACGCGATAGATTGAACTCTTTAAATGATGCATGAAACAAGTGTACTAGATGTGAAGCAGCATATTGTTTTAAAAGCTTAATTTCCGTTTCTTTTATTCTTTCAGACGTCTTAATTTCCATTTCAAGCTGTTTGGACTCAAGAATTTCAAAATCCGTTTGAAGTTGTTGAAAATTAGTAACGACTGACTCTTTTTCTTTAAGCTCATTCGAAAGATTTGCTCTTAAACTTTCAATTTCTAGCAGATTGTCCATTTGAACTTTCCTAAACCTATCAAATTCAGGATTGGTTAAGGTAGTGGACACAGGAGTCATTTCCAAGGTTTTAACCCTGTCCTTATGCAAAGCAAGCTCGGCAGATAAAGTCTGATTAGCATTAAGGGTTTCAAGGATCGTACTATTCATTCTGCTAAGCAAAGATGCCGGGACCCTAACCAAATCAGGTTGAGCAGACGAATTAATAGTCGTAAGAGCTCCTGGTTGTGGTTCACTCAAAGTCTGAGGACTTGCAATGTTATTGCTATCATTGTTTGTCTCGTCGATTGAGTTACTAACCATCGGAGGCTGTTCCAAATACTCAGACATTTGCTCAACTTGATAAGGTACAATACTAGTATCTGTAGCAGTATTTGGTACCTCAGAAATGGTATCAGTTCCATAGAGTGAAAGGTTTTCCATAAGAGCTGCTTTGGCGATGTTAAGATCATCACAATCAGAGTCATATGCATCCAAATCATCACATTGATATGCAGCATTGTTGGTGATGACTGTTGTGAGACCATCAGTTTCCGCTACTCCCGGATCTGCAAGGAATGCCAATTCTTCTTCATCAAGCTCACGACCTTGGGCTTGAGCATTCACCAGGTATATCTTCGCCTTAAACCATGTGTCGTCCCTTTTCCTCTTAGGCTTCTTGCATTCTCGGGCCATGTGCCCTTCCCCTTTGCAGTTGTAGCAAATAACCACCTTCATTTTACCAGTGCTGTTAGCCCTTATAGCAGTAGTAGTGGATGAACGTGCACCAGCAGTAGACGAATTTGATCTCCCTTGAAGTGGTTGCACCATGACCCTTCCGTCCTAAATTGTTGCCTGTTGTCGAGAGTTAGACGAGTTCCTTAACTGATTGTTAGTTGTTGTTGAACCTCGGTAACCTCTTTTTTTTAAAGTTTGACTTAAATATGCAGACATCAGAGCAAGGATTTCAGTAGGGCTATCTCCTTGTCTAAATTCAGGGACAAGGATGTCATCTTCACAGTAGAATGCTGATGCTGGTTGAGCAACAAACTGATTGGTTGGAGCACTTACTTGATGTGAGTAATGAGGTTGAGGAGCCTCAAGTTGTGGATAGGTACTAGCAAGGTTGGTGGGAGGTTGATATGGTGAATACTGGTGTGAAGCATAAGGTGATGGGTGTGAATCTCCTTGTGATGATGATGTTGCTGGTTGGTGATAAGATGTTGGCGGCGGTGGCAGAATCGAGTACTGTGGAAAGCTTGGTGTTTGATACACAGGTTGATATGAAGATTTGTGTCCTAAAGCAAGCTGAGAGTTGTGGTATGACAGTGTAGGATGGTTTGCCAATAATGCCACTGGTTCATGATAAGGTCCTTGAGAAATTCGGTTTTGGATCACATGCTTCTCATGTTGTTGTAAGAAAGCATAGAGTTGATCTAAATTGGACTTGTGTAGATCACGAATCATTTTGACATCAGTCACATATTGACTCCATTCAGGGGTAGTGTGTTCAAAAACTTGGTGTTTAACTGAAACTGTTCAATCCTTAGATTATAGACATTCATGTCATTCATCAAAGTGGTAAAATGCCAATAAAAATCATGAAGTGTCTCCCCTGGAAGGTATGTGAACCTATCAAACAAATCATACAGTTGACACTCTCGTTCTTGCTTTGTGAGAGATGTCCCTTGTAACAAAACCGCAAGTCGATCCCAAAGATTCTTTGCTACTGTGTGTTCACTCACCATTCGAAAGATATCGGGTGGAAGGGCTTGAAGAATTGTCTAAACAGCCCTTTCATCGGCATCTGCAATGATTTTATTGGCATCGGTTAACTCATGATACTCCCTTGGTCTTGTCACATTATTGATGGTAACCTCTCCCCAATCTAATGGTCCTTTATCAATTGATTGAAGCATAAGTCGACCATTTTGTTTGCCCATGATATATGTTCTCATACGGCCTTGCCATGCTTCAAATAGATCTTTGATGAGAAAAGGCGGGCGAGTATCGGTACCCGAAATGATCGATATATCGGTGAGCGAAGTCATAGTTGGCATAAATGAATGTGAATTCATTTTGTGATCCCTTGAAAAAAGATTATCAAAGAATCGAACAATGAAATAAGGTTATGAGTTTTTTGTGTTGTTAACTAAAAGATATTGTTATCTTGTTGTAGTGTTTGCTTTTGAACTTTTCCAAATTGCCAAATTAAATGCTAAATAGAAGAAAATCCACTAAGTATCTAAAAACAAGTTCTATCGAAATGTTCCTTCTGTCGGAATACCCAGATCGGAAAATCTTACTATCGGAATGCTTAGATCGTAATGCAAAGCTATCGAAATTATTCAGATCGCAAAGTGCTTGTCGGAATGATTCAGATCGTAATGCTCAGATCGCAATGTAACCTTGTCGGAATGATGATGGTATCGGAGTGCTTAGATCGCAATGCAAACTTGTCGAAATGCTCAGATCGCAAAGTCTATCGGAATGCTCAGATCGCAAAGGCTATCGGAAGGATTCAGATCAAAATGCTCAGATCGCAAAGTAGCTGACAAAATTTAAGCAGAGTAACGACTTATAAACCTTCCTTATACCCGTCGGAATCCTAGATCGCAAAGTACGATCGGAATGTCCAGATCGGAATAAGTAATGAAATCCAACTATCGCAATGTAGAACCAAACCCTTTCCGATGGAGATGGTTATTGCGATGGAAGCCTACTTTTCACTTGTACTTTCCGATGGAGATTTCTGCTTGAATTTCGGAATGAAGAACACAAGACTTTTTGCACTTTTGATCCAAGAAAGATGATGTTTTAACGAAAACCAAGATACCAAGAACACTTTTAAACACGAATCGCTATGTTACCCTACTTTAAACTACGATCAAACACAAAAAAATTTGAAGATTTCAGCAAAAACAAACCAACACTCCACGAATTGTTTAGAAAACAATACGCAACACAAAAACAAACCTATATCTCATCCCATGCTCTTGATACCAATTGTAGAACAATGATAATCTTTGTGAAACAAGTGGGTTGATGTTTTTTAGAGAGAGAAAGTTAGAGAGAGAAGTGAAAGAAACTTGTATATTGAAATGAAGAAAATAAACAACCAACACCTCTTTCCATGGTGGAAAGAGGTTTAAATACCCCAAGTCCTTAATGGACTTGGGCTTCCGGCCCATGAACATGCTCATGGGTCGGGCTATGTAATAAATGAAACTTAACATTACTACGAGCCTATAACTACATTATTGGAGTGACCGAGACTTTCTACGTAAAACGTATTTCCAACAAATTATTTAGATCACCTTTGATAATCAACATCTTATCATTTAGGAGAATTATATTCGAGTTCCCATCAATTAAGACAATGTCGTCATGTCATAATCAATCAATCCATTCTACTGGCATTACTAACTTTCAAGTTTTATTGCCGTCGGTAAGATGTGAACTTCTCAAAAGACTAATAATAATTCATAATCCTTCACAAATTCAAGGATATCAGGAGACATAACTAACCTTAAAAGAGTAAGGTCAACGCATAATCTACGCGAGAGAATTTCAAATCAGATACAGTTGAAAACACTTAATGAATATGAATATATCCCATGTTTTCATAATTTGAGTACGCATTCGAAGGCTCCTCGAATCGTTACCCAGGTCATTCAAATGAAATCAAATCAAAAGAAATGATAGGAATGTCGATACATCCAGTCGGGTATCAACACTCGGTAATCATATACTTTTCCTAAGAATCTCACTACGGGAGAATTGGACAAGAACAGAATATCAATTGTCAAATAACACAAATTCCACAGATGAGTAAATTCGACTCAGAAGAATAGATGCTAAAGGCACATATGTAGGTTTCCCTAACACTATGTCCCTATTTTTCACTTCTTGCAGATCTCATAAAATTTTATCTTTCACAATCTTCAAATAAAATGTTGTGTTTATTAATCGGTTTTATGGTGACTACTAATCAGCCTTGCATGGTCCATTCCAAATTGTATGTAGGCGCGCAACTATATACAATTTCAAGATTAACGATGCAATGCTCAGTTCGTCAAAATTTTATCATCATGTTTATAATAAAAACATCTTCATGCTTAATTCTTAAATAAGAATCAAAAATAAATTTACAAAGATTTTCTTTGTTATGGAAATAATTAAGTTTCTAAAGCGTCTTATAAACAACTTCATTTTGATATCAATCACTTATAATCTTACTTTGAATAATCCTTATTGTGATGAAAATTCAATTTCCTCAATTGATACTGTTTTATCTTATAAAAACAATGAGTGATCTGCAAAAGAGTGATGAAAAGTTGTTCACCAAGAATTAACTACAATACGATAGGAAATGAGCTTAGCCAATTAATCATGAGGTTCATGACATTTATGGCACTCAAAAAGAATAATTCACAACGTAACTCAATTCAAGATGAGTACTTGTTCAATGGTTGTATCACTAATGCGAGCATTAGGAAGAAGCAAGAAAAGACAGATAACATCGATACATGTAGAATTTAGTAATCAGAGGTAGTCTTTTTCATTAATCACAAACAAGTAAAAATTGTACCGTAACACATTACGTGTCACTATGCCATACAATTCTCAGAACTCATCCTACCAACTGATATCTCAGTTAAGTTAGGGATATTTAAAAGATACCACAATGAATACTAATCTACAAGAGTCATTAGGTGTTCCATATGTCCCGGAAGATCCATTGGTCCCAATTCAGAAGAAGATTTCTTCAATTTATTTCTTGGACACTGGGCATCCTCATTAGTGGACAATGGCCTAGGAATAACCATTAACACGAACCAATAATCAATTAAAATATTATAATTCAATCACAAAACTTAACGATTTCCTCTTAACAATCTCATATTCCATACGAGTTAAATTTTACTTTATTCAAGTTTCAATCAACTTATACTCAATTCGATATCCTACCTCATTTTCCAATACTTTCAGCCTTATTTATAAGCCTTAAAAGAGCAATAAAAGCTCGATATGAATCAATACTTAATTTCCAATCCTATAGCTCTTACAACAACAATTATCAAATGAGTCACTAGTATGAAATGACTTGGTCATTCAAATAGACTTCTCGGAAAGGTACTAGTGGCATGAGGCTTTTGGGTAATGGTTCCAGTGACAGCCTCAAGTGCAACATTCACCCCTTTCGATTTCAATTTAAGAATTGGATGACAACGAATCAGATGACATCTTTCTAGGTGGTAACGTTTTGTCAAACTCCACTCTATAAGGAAAGATCGTCATAACATCGATATCAGTTTTAATCTCGCCAATTCTTTTTCGATTATCACAATCAACTAATATCTACATTTCTACGAATATCAACCATTTGTTGGGATCATAAATATCCACAACTTGGTTTAGATCTAGGATAGCTAGAATTTCTACGAGAATAGCTTCGATTGATTTACTAGGGGATTTAGGGTTCCTTGTGACAATCTACGTCGTATAAATACCGCGTATAAATATCAAAATAATCATCAAACAATCATGTAATCAAATTACATCATATGTATATATATAATCCAAGTTATATATATATTAAAATAACACTTCTCAGTCTGGCCTTGTCGGTAACTCGAGAATTCTT
Organism: Glebionis coronaria; assembly: GCA_025667525.1. Lineage (NCBI taxonomy): Eukaryota > Viridiplantae > Streptophyta > Magnoliopsida > Asterales > Asteraceae > Glebionis > Glebionis coronaria. Next base: position 173,008 of record JANFOE010001798.1, on the reverse strand, counting down.
CGGCACCGTTATAGTCAAAAGATTTTTAGACATTTTTAGAAAAATGTTTATAGTTAAAAGATTTGAAATGTTTTATTCAAAATCTTGGTTTTTAAAAATCTTTCGTTCTCTATAACGAGAGCTCTGGTACCAAACTGTAACACCCCCAAATTTATACAACTCAGTTCAGCGGAAGACTAGTTGGTGTTACGGGATAGCACATTACTCACATCATAGACAACACTTAAAAATCACGTCGTTTAATAATAAAGCATTTCCATTCATAAATAATCAAAGTTACATAGGTCCCAAGTCATTGTATTTAATACAGGTTTTACAAAGCATTTGAATGGAAATTTATATTTAAGTGCGGGCCATGAATTCTTGATGTCTTCCCGAGAATTACCTTCAAGTACCTGAGATAAAACATGTTAAAAAAAAAGGTCAGCGATAACGCCGAGTGAATTCATAGAGTTTAATAAAATCCATCAATATAATATCAGTATAAAATTATTACTGAAAATCATTTTGTACAAATCATTTTAATAGGCCATAAAATAGCCAAAGTCATTTTATAAAAATCCTTATCGAAAATCATAATATAGGCATTTGCCTTAAAAATCATTATACGAGCCAATGTCGTAAAAACATCATACAATACGTCTTATGACGTTGTATAAAAATAAAAACCGTTATATGAATATGGTTATGAAAACCAAAACAAAAACATAATATCATTAGTATGACCATGTATTGCTTGTCAGGCAATACATCGTAATTCGGAGCGTACAACAGTATTGCGTTAATTTGGATTATTATAAGCCGCATGACATTGTTACCTTACTAAACCAACAACGAGTAGCTAACCCGATACTCAATTTGCCCATCTAAAGTAGCGTGTCGTCACAAAGGTTACGCTATGGAAATCTTCTCATACATAAATTCTCTTACCAATCAATGTGGCACGACGGGGATCAACCGTCAAGGCGCGAACTGGGGTGATCGTCCCCAAATAGTACTATTATATGCACAAGCGTCTACCAAATCCCGGTAGTTCACAATTCATGCTAATGGGACTTTTAGTGACATAACCTAACTTTAATAATCCATTTTATTTCATCTATCGGGTCCTTTAATCATTTATCGGGTCATACAATCGGGTCATGCAATCAGTCGGGTCCAAATCAATACACAAACAATCGGGACAAATGGTGTCCTATTTTATTAAAACTAACATGTTATCTCCCTCGCGGGTTTATAAAACATTTATAAAAACATTTAAAAGAGTGCGAGGCTATGAACTCACGTTGATATGGGAAGGCGGGTTATCGGCAATTCGGTCGTACGGTACGTGCTTCAATCACGGAAACCTATATAAATAATAATCGGTCTTAGACGTTTGTCCAATGACTTTATAAAAATAACAATTATGTATACATATGATGATTATATATATATGATGATCAAGTGGGTTTACATATTCTCGTTTACTCATTTTAGTGTTATGTGTCGATAACTTTTATACTAGTTTTACCTATTTACATATTTTAAGTCCAATAAGCTTATTATAAGTTCTTTAACTTGTTTTAATCCATTTTATACTTATATTATCAGTATTTAAACTTTACAAGTTGGGCCCAAATGGGTTAAGCCCAATAAGTTCTCTTTATAAGAGTTTAACTTATTTAGTCCAATTATTAGTCCAATATGTTTACTTAGCTCGTTAATGTCCGTATGTCCTATAGTTCGGGTTTTATCGGTTTATACTTGTTATATATGTTTATATATCAGTATATGAGTTTTATAAAGTTTACATTAGACGGGTCCAACCATCTAAGTTTTAATTAACAAAAACGTTAATTTTACGGTAATAGCCGAAAAAGTCGTAAAAATCGTGTTTATAGTTTTTATTACTTATAAGTATTATTCCATTACCATTTTTATAATTTATCCCACTTATTTAACCTTTTACATATTTATATAAATAAAATCTATAAGTTAGTGGGTTTTTATTTTACATTTTATACAATAAAATTTTGAGTGCTTATATAATAATAATAAACATTAATTCTCAAAATCTGATTTTTATTTTCATATTCACCAAAACTGTCATATCTAGAGTTCTATATGGAGATAGAAGCTCAAATTTTTATCACATTAACTACATTATATGTGATCCATTTAACTCTACTATAGCTACTGTTGAATCAGCTTCTAACTATTTTCTAAAAATCGTCCAAAACAGTGAACTCAGATTTGTACTTTAAACTTGTTTTGATCATATCTCTCTCATTACAATGATTCCATTGCATGACCAACTCTCACATGTGTACAAGACCCATAGCTTACTGTATATCATTTTATTCAAGTCATTTTACCAGTTTACCATATGATTCTTTACTGTTTTATACAGCCATCTAAATTAAGCAAGATTTTAACCTTGTTTCTTATAGTTTTTCATCTTTTAATCATATTTATCAACACCAAATCCCCACACAATACTTTTATCATCATATAATCATCATATACATATACAATAGGAAATAAAATACATGATTACATACTAATATTAACAAGAGGATGAGGAGGACAATCTTTATACCACCATGATGATGTAGGTTGATCAAAACATAGATTTTGATGGAGAAACTTGTGATGCACCAAGACCATCTTCAAGACCACCATTCTTCATTAACACCTTGTGGAAAATCAGCCCTAATACTCCATGGAAACTCCTCCTTGGATGTTAAAACTTGCACCAATCTTCATCCCTTTGAATGGAGATTAACATATGTTAATTATAGCATATGTTTGTGGTTAAAAATTGTATGATGGTGGTGTTTTGGTTGAGATATGGGACGACATAAATGAGAGCCAAGAGAGAGATTGGAGTAGTTTGCATGTATGAAATAATATATGTGAAGTGTAGCTAGTGGTTTTGTTGTTGTAAGCTTACATTGTAAGCTAAAAGGACATGTGTTGGCTAAGTTGTTGCAAAGTTGACACATAAGAGATGTGTTGGTGATGTTAGGCCGCCCCATGTGTAGTGGGGTGGGATAAATTAGTTTATCCCATCCCACTAATTTACGGGTATTCCTCGATTCTAGTTTTCTCGATTTGCGTGCACTCGGGTCGTTTTACGAAAAACGTTTTTATAAATTATGAATCAACGGCACAAAACGAATCTAATAAAAATTGTCTCATCAAAAACGGAGTTCGAAAACGTAAATACGTAATCCTAGGGTTTCCGGTTTAGTCGTAAAGGAACGTTAAAATAAAATCGTAAGTCCTAATCGCTTCTCGTAAATTTGTGAGTTTATGAACCAACACAAATTTAAAACTCCAAAATAATATTCACGGATAAATTTATTTTCTGAAATGTCGGAGTGTCACCAAAGACGGTGTATGTAAACGTAAGCACGTAACATAGAATCCTCCGGTTTAGACGTAGTCGACGCTACTTCAAGACGTAAATCCAAATTATTTCCCAAAAATAAGTGAGTTCATAATATAACATTAAAATACTTTTTTTGAATAATATTTGAGAATAAAATATCAACCATAAATTAACGGATTGTCACACTAACCACCATAACCGTAACCACCGTCACCAACCACCGTAACCAACTACCATCACCACCATAACCGTAACCATCGTAACTCTAACAACTGGTTATTGATTCACAATGTTTACTGAATCTTCGTTCAGTAGTGGTGCGTCATCATCATCATCATCATCTTCTGGTGTTTTTTGTAAGTTTCGATCATGTCTTTTTTTAATACTCTGTATATTATCTGCATTGTAGTTTAGTTAGTTTTATACTCTTTAGTTCGTACCGCATTATATATATGTTTTACCGAATTACAGTTTTAAGGTTGATTATATCCGATATTGATTAGAATAGAGATTGATTAGAATTGAGATTGATCATAATAGAGATTGATATGTGATTGATGCACATAGGCTTGATTTTATAGTCGAGGTTGTTTTACTGCATAACAGGTATGTTTTACTGAATAACAGTTTTTAGGTTGATTATATCAGAGATTCATTAGAATAGAGATTGATTAGAATTGAGATTGATTAGAATAGAGATTTATATGTGACTGATGCACATAGTCTTGATTTTATAGTTGAGGTTGTTTTAATGCATAATAGGTATGTTTTACTAAATTACAGTTTTTAGGCTTTTTATACCAGCCATTTATTAGAATAGATATTGATTAGAATTGAGATTGATCAGATAGAGATTGATATGTGATTGATGCACATAGGCTTGATTTTATAGTGGAGGTTGTTTTACTGCATAATAGGTATGTTTTACTGAATTACTGTTTTTAGGCTGATTATATCAGACATCTATTAGTATAGAGATTGATTAGAATAGAGATTAATCAGAATAGAGATTGATATGTGATTGATGTACACAAGCTTGATTTTATAGTCGAGGTTGTTTTTGCTGCATGATATGTATGTTTTACTGAATTACTGTTTTTAGGTTGATTATATCAGGGATTTATTAGAATAGAGATTGATTATAATAGAGATTGATCAGAATAGATATTGATATGTGATTGATGCACATAGTCTTGATTTTATAGCCGAGGTTGTTTTATTGCATTATAGGTATTGTTTATTGAATTGTGGTTTTAGGTTTTTTTAAAAGTTTGATATTTTACTAAATCCTTCATAGTTTTATTGATTTAACAACATTTTATGGTTTTTCTTTTCTTTTTATTTTTTATTTTTTATTTAACTTATATCATTTATCTAGCTTACTTTTTTTATTATTTTTGATTTTGTAGCTGCAGATGATTATGAAACAATTACCGTAAGAGATCATGTAGGTTACTATAAAATTGGTAGATATGGCACTAGGACATGGTTTCCTGATGAGTTACCACATGGTCAAGTACCTATAGTAGGATGTCAATTTGTTTCAATTGATCAAGCGTACAATTTCTATGTAGCTTATTGTAAAAAGGGTGGGTTTGATGTTAGGAGAGGTGGAGAGTACAAGGCAGTAGGTTCTGATAATCTGACAATAAAGTATTTACTTTGTAGTAGAAGGTTTTCTTCAACCTAAAGATAAAGTTAATGTTGATAACGTAGATGTTGATTTACAAGAAAATGGTATAGTTTAAGATGGCGATGTTAGTGGTGATTTTCAAAGGTTTAGAGATATTAAGAAAAATCAAATTAGGAGGAAGCCTACGTTTAGGTGTGGGTGTTCGGTATCAATTCTTATTAAGAAAAAAGGAAAAATCTTTTAGGTTATTAGTTTCACAGAGGGTCATAATCACCGTCTTGTAGCTGAAAGAGAAATGATTTTTATGAAGAATTCAAGGAATGTGGGTTATACAAAGCAACATTTCCTCTATCAAGTTTCGAATGCAAATTTTGGTCCTGCTATACGGTTTAGATTGATGAAACAACTTCATGGTGGGTTTGATAAGGTTGGTGTAACAGTTGATGACTGCAAGAATGAGAAAAAGAAGATTACTATTTTTATTCATGATTAAGACGCTCAGATGGCTGTAGAGAAGCTGATTAGTCGAAAACTTCACTCCCCTGTTTTTTTTTCAAACATTTTAAAGGTGGTAATTTTTCTATCATCTGAGTTTTTTTTAGTAAATTAATCTTTTTAGATTTTATTGCATCATGTTTTATAACTTAAACCATAAACCTTGGTGTTTCATTGTTTTTACTGAATTAACCATATGTTTTAATGCATTTAGATATTATCAAGTAGTTTTTATAATTAGTTTCTAACTTTTTTTAGGTCCTGTTAATCGCTTGGCTGGTCTATTCTGGGCTGGTGAAGAAGGTATCAGAAACTTTGCTACGTTCGGTGACATAGTTTCTTTTGATGCGACTTTTCGGTCTAACATGTATAGTTTTTTTCTTTTTTATCTCCAAAAATTATGTTTTTTTAGTATTATTATGTTTTTTAATTTGTTATTATGTTATTTAACTGTAGTTATCAAATGGTTTTTGTCCTCTTTACTGGTATCAACCATCATAACCACTGTATCACATTTGCTGCTACTTTGCTTGCTGATGACAGTGTGTTGGCTTACATATGGTTGCTTAAATAATTTAAAGAAGAATTCAGGAAAGCTCTAGAAGTTGTCATCACAGACCAAGATCCGTCAATGAAGATTGAAATTGCTGAAGTTTTTTGCAATACAGTTCACCGCTTTTGTATGTGGCACATTATGATGAAATTGGGCATGAAGGTATTTTATTTAACAAATTTTTTCAGAAATTTTTTCAGACCAAGATCCAGTAAAATATGCACCATAATGCAGTAAAATATGCACTATAATGCATTTATGTTTTACTTATATTTATTTTGTTTTTTTATTATAGGTGGGTGCTGAACTATGTAATAGAACAGATTTTAAGAGACGTATTTCTGACATTGTGTGGACAGACCAAATTAGGCCTGAGGTTTTTGAAAGAGAATGGAATTGTATGATAAATGAATTTGATCTTGGCGAAAACAAGTGGTTGGATGATATGTTTGATCTGAGGCAAAGTTGGATAACTGCGTATTTGAGGCATGTTCCTATGGCTAGTCTAATGCGTACAACTTCAAGATCGGAAAGTGAAAATCATTTCTTTGTAAAATGGACCAACCCACGTCTTAATCTTATTGAATATTTAAGCCATTATGACACTGCTATCGATTATCAAAGGTATATTGAAAGGAAAAATGATCATGATTCAAGATATAAAAAGCCAACTTTTAAAACAGACCTTCAAATGGAGAAAGAAGCTTGCAAGTTATTTACTAGGACAATTTTTTTATGTGCAAGATGAAATGCTTAATTCATACAAGTATTGTATTGCTATGTCTGTTGTGGAAAATGGCAACACTGAAAGATATTATGTTCGTGATAGCCAGTATCATATCTTTAAGGGTTCAGATGAGTTTCCTCTTTATCAGGTATGTTCATCTTTACTAGCATTTCAGTGTATTTGTTTTCTACAAATGTATTGTTTTACTGCATTTTAGTATACATATGATTGCAAAACAGTATATATGATTGCTAATACTTTTTTTATTATAGGTTGTGTTTTGTAAGTCTGAGATAAAGCTTGTGTGTAGCTATAACCATTACGAGTCGTACTGTCTTCTTTGTCGTCATTGATGAGACTGCTTTTATACATAGTCTCATCTTCACGGGCTTAAAATAGTTAAAATATCATAAAAAGTTCCATATATATGCTTGTGTTTGCTCAATGTATATTTTAGGTACAGATATCGAGAAAATGACAAAAGATCACAAGAATCAATAAAAAAACGAACACTGGAAAAGAAGCAACACAATGAACCGGACCCTAGAGTTGATTTTCCAAGAAAAATCCTTGAAGAATTGAAGTACAAGAAGGGTCCTTCATTATTGAAGAATTGACACTTTAAACCCTTATATATTCATAATTACAAGTTTAGTCCCTAAAGTTTGTCTAGTTTACAAAAAAGGACCCTCTACTTTGAAGAATTGGCAAGAATGGTCCCTCCAAATTGAAGACTTGTCACTTTTAGTCCTCCATGAAGACAAGAATACAAGTGAAGACCTTGAAGAATGAAGACATGGCAAGAAAATCCCTTCAAATACCATGAAATTACAAAACAAGTCCTTATTAAACCCTTTTGAATGTTTTTGTGGCCAAAGTATAAAAACCAAAACTTAATTACAAAGGGAATTTGGATTTTGGCTGATGAGACTACTTTTATACATAGTCTCATTGTCCAAAACGGGCTTTAAATGCATTAAATATCATCAAAAATGCCAAATATATGCTTGTGTTTGTTACTTGTGTATTTTAGGTACGGATATTGAGAAAATGACAAAAGATCACAAGAAACAAGCAAAAACGAACACGGGAAACGAAGTCGCACAATGAACCAAGCCCTAGTGTTGATTTTCCAAGAATAACCCTTGAAGATTTGAAGATTGTACGAGAAGGGTCCTCCAATATTGAAGAACTGACACTTTAAACCCTTGTATATTCATAATTACAAGTTTGGTCCTTAAAGTTTGTCAAATTTACAAAAAGGGCCCTCCACTTTGAAGTATTGGCAAGAATGGTCCCTCATAAATCAAGACTTGTCATTATTAGTCCTCCAAGAAGTCAACAATACAAGTCAAGACCATAATCTTTGAAGAAAATCCCAAAATAGCCCTTCAAGAATCATCAATTGGCAAGAAATACCGCTGAAAATACTTTGGAAAAGTATTTGGGGGCGAAAGTGTGAAAAAAGAAACTTCAAATATAAAGGGAATCCGGTTTTGGCTAATTAAATTGCAAGTGAAAAGGAAAAGAAAGGCTGGGGGTAATATTTGCCAAGACATAAAACATACCTAGACTAGTGGCAGCCTGCCACGTGCCTCACTCACCAAAATCCACCAATCAAAACCCACCCTTCCTCTACCTCACCATCCACTCACACTAAATTAACTAATCTCTGGTTAGTTTAATTTTAGGCGCCTAACACTTATTTTAAAAACAAAAATGGATTAAACAGTTGTTCTTCATGTTCTTAGCAAAAATTGGGCATTTGCAAATCACTTGAAATTAAACCATCAAAACCTCCAGAATTATGATTAAGTTATCCTTAATCATGACCCAACTCCCAAATCCTATGCCACATCATCCCATATTCACATGCTACCAACCTTGTACACGGTTTTGGGACAAACTGCCAAAACTTTCCAGAGAATCAACACACCATGTTTAACTTCATTCCTAAGCATCAACAAGAGCCATTGGATGCAATTCCACCCTTGACAACTCACACAAACTGCCAAGATATCATCACATGTTCAAGCAAGTTCAAAATTGACAAGGGTACATTGGGAACTTTACACATTAGGGTTTATGTATTTTTCAGCTTTCATAGAACTCATGTAGCCTATAAAAGGCATAGGACCTCATACATTGAGGCTTGCTCTTGGTTTTTCCTTGTTCACTTTTCTGTAAATCCTACTTTCAGTTTTATGAAATAGAGTTTGAATTTGTGAAGAAATCTAAGTGCCAATCTTATTATACTCTTGTTTATGTTTAATGTTTATGGATCTTGAATCCTAAAACCTGTTTTTAAAGATTGTTCAAGAAATTGCATAATTTTCCAAAAACTTGATATTTTGCTAAGTGTTTGGTACAACTTTGGAATTTTTAGGCTATAAGTTGATCATATCACCCTGATAAAGAGTTATCAAGGTGTTGTGAGGCTTGTGGTTTGGGGATAATCAAAGAATATGTACAAAGGTTGCATTAATCAAGCTTTGTCACTTTTCTGATTTTCATATTTTTGTTCTAACCTTGTTGAATCTTAGCAGCTTGTTTGTGGAAGCTTGTGCCTTGTTCTGCTAGGCACATCAGCTCAAAAATTCGTGAGTGTGGATGTACGTTCATGATGTTTGAGTTCTTGAACCTAAAAATCTGTCAAAATACTTGAATTTTGTGATTTTGAGTTCTGCTATTGTTCTTGTTATTTTTGTGGCTTAATCTTGCTTGATACTGCATAATATACTTGTTATTGTGTTTGATTGGGCTTGGGTAACACTAAATCACCACTTATACATTGTTAAATTTGGATTTGAAAAAGATAAGGGGTGTTTGGGTTAACCTGTTTAAGATCATAAGTTGTTTTTGAGTTATTGGAAGGTGTTGTTTAATGTTTGTATCTGCTTAATACTTGGTTGTGTGCTCATATCTGCAAGTTTTCAGCTTTAAAACATCAAATCTAAGATTGTGCTATAACTCACTTGATTTTGCTTATTTTGACCTAAGATTTTGGAAACACCTAGAGTGTATGCATGTTTAGGGCTAACAAGTGTTAAATCAAAGTTTGTGTAACCTGTTAAGAAGATGTGAGTGTTTGAAATCAGATTTGTGGTCAAGTATATCAGCTAAGTATCATAATTGTTTGTTTAGTGTTCATCAGTAACATTCATTGGCTTGAATCTTGATCTAAACTTTGAATCAACGCATGAAACATGTTTATATTTGTTCATTTGAATTACTTATAGCCTGTGTATGCATTTGGTGAAGTTTGGCTGGCTTATTTTTGCTAAAAGTGCTTATTGAGTAAAAACTGCTTATTGTTCATATATGGTGCATGTCTGTGGATCTTTTGATTAAACTGTACTGATTGGCTAATTGAATTTGTGTTTTTTTGTTGTCATTGACTCCTTGTGATTAACTGATCACTTGGGTGCCTTTGCTTAACCTGAATCCATAAAAAAAGTCACAAAAGACAAAAAGTCAATTTTGGTCAAGCAGTGGAAACTTTTCCCACTGCTGAACCTCTAAAACTAACCCCTGCTAGTGTTAAATATCAAACAGCTTATTCATAAGCCATTTTGGCTTATCTAGACTTGCAACAACTTATTTTTGTGATAGATCTTCCTTATTTGACCCATTGATTTGATTTGGAGCTTATTAGGGTTTGACTTTTAAGTTTCACTAGAAAACTCATCAAGTTGACTTTTACATAAGTGCTTAATTGCTTATTATGGCTTATTGCTTGTGCTTATTGGAAATTTTTTTGGTTATTTTGCTTAATTAAGTCATTTAAAACCTTTTGAAACTTGAATCAGCACTTGAGGTGGTCTAGAACTAAAAAACGACTATTTTGTCGTTTTGTGAAGAGAGTCTTGGCTTATTTCAGGCTTATTTCTTGTGCTTTCTCAAATTTTCTTTTTATAGATCTCTTTGGTAACTCAAAAGAAGCTTGTGTGTCAAATCTTAGCTTATGGCATCAGCTTATAGCTTAATGGGCCAAAAAGCCCATTAAGAATAAGCTGCTTTGAAATAAGCTAGCTTAAACACATTTTCAGCTTTTGGGCCTTTAGAGTTTTGTTCTTAAAATCAAATTTTAAGTCAAACTGGAAGTTTTGGGCTTATTTGGTTGACTTTTTCTTATTGGGCCAAATTCTAAGCCCATTAAGGGAATGCTTTATCATTTAGCCCATTTTAAGGCCCAATAGGGGTATTTTGGTAATTTCAAGTGCATTTCTGTTTTATTTAGGTTGTAATAAACTAGTTTGCAACTTTTTAGAATTTTTTATAAATTTTGGATTTTTATTAATATTTTATTATTAAAAATTAAAATTTAGATTTTTACAAGGTTTCATTTTTCTTAGTTCAAATTCTTTAAGTTAGGAATTTTACAATTTTTAGATTAATTTGATTGTCATTAGATTAATTTTTAGTATTATATTAAGTTTTAATAGTTTTTAATTGTTTTTAAATAGTTTTAATTAATTTTATAATTTTCAAAAATAGTTCTAAATTAATTTAAGTCATTTTAGAGGTTTACAAGTTAAAAAATCTCATTTTGGGCTTTTTGTTAATTAAATTGATTTTTTGGGCTTTAATTAGCATTAAAAAATTATTATTTAATTAAATAAAAGGTTTGAGTGATTTTTGATTTTTTGTAAATCTAATTACATTTTTTAGAATTTATTGCAATTTTCTAGGAATTTTTAGGGTAATTTTTAATTTTGGTCACTTTTTACGGTTTTACGTGCACGACTTTTCGTCTTAGTTTAATTCATAATCGTAACCGTCACTCTCTTCTAATCTCTTTTCTATTTTTCTTTTCTCATCAATATAATCACATCATTAATCATTCCTTACACAATACACTAGCCTCCTTGAGAACGATCCCCACTTTGGGTCACTTACTTGTGGTTTTCCTAAATTACTTGTTAATACTTGCCCTAATTACGTTCTTTTTCCTAAAAGACGTATTTACTACCATTATCATTGGCTATTTAAACATGAAGTGAAACAAGAATGAGAGATGAAGGCCAAAGCTGTGAGACAACCATACTTACCTAGACCTATCCCTGCTTGACACCTCACCCCACTATCTCAAACCCACCAATCATAACCCACCCTACTGCCAACTCACCATCCCACTCACTTATTAGTTTAATCAGTTTTTAAACTGATTAAGTTAATCCTAAAAACTGGCGCTAAACACCCACTTAAACCCAAACAAAGATCAACCACATGTTCTTCAAGTTCTTAACCAAATTTGGGTTTTTCTTAACCACTAACAATTACAACCTAATCTACTTCAGAATTAAGATTAAGGTCATACTAAACAAAACCCAACTCATAACTTGGTCGCCACCTCATCACAATTGTCACAAGAAGCCTCCACTGACCCATGAACTAGCATGAAGACAAACCTTGTCAGGGAATCAACGAACCAAGCTTATGCCTCATTCCTACGCATCATTTGGACGTCCAAGATCACCTCTACACCACTGGCATCTCAGCAAAACGCCAAGAAGTACAAATTCAGTAAACAAGTTTTCAAACTTCACAAGGGTAAAAATGGGACTTCATCACTTAGGGTTTTTAGTTTTTAGTTTTCAGCTTGGTAGAACACATGTACACCCTCTATATAAAGGGTTTAGCTCATTACATTTACCTTTGTTCTTGGTTTTCCTTTGGTCAAAGTTCTGTAAATCCTTTGTTCATGGAATGAAAAAGTGTTTGAAACTTTTGACGAAATCCAAGTTCCATCTTTATTTACTTGTTATTATTCACATGTTTTGAGTCTGATTTTGAGGTTTCGAAAGTTTCGTTTGAAGTTTATGCAAGTTGTTTCAAAGTTTTCTCAAAAGTCTAATTTTTCCAAGTTTTGTTCAAACACTTGAACTTTTTGGATAAAAAGTTGATCATAGCACCCTGATAAGGTACTTATCAAGGTGTAGTGAAGCTTGTGGTTTGGGAAGATTCAAGGAGTGGGGTAGAAGCTTGAAAGAATCTGTTTCATTTTCCATTTTTCTTTTGTTATATAAACTGTTGCTTTTGACTTTGTTTGATCTTAGCAGGGTGTTTTGTTGGAAGCTTGTGGTTGTTAAGCTACCACATAAGCTATAAACTTCGTGAGTGTGGATGTACATTCATTAGGTTTGTCAATTTTTCTCCAAAAATCTGTGAAACTTTGGTGATAAGTGATTTTTGGTGCATGATGTTGTATGCTGATGTTTGATGCTTGAATCTTGTTCTTGTAAATTGTTCATGTTAGATTGATGCATGTTTAACATTTTCTTGGTCATATAAACACATTTGCTTTGTTAAATTTGGATTTATAAAGCTAAAGGACTGTTTGGGATTGCGTGTTTTGTGTTTTCTATGAGAGATTGAGTAGGTGTTTAGGGTTGCTTATTGTTTGTATATGTTATTGAAGTGATTGTGTGCTGATATTTGCTATTCTTGTGCTTGTTAACTCTAAATCTGAATCTGTGGTCTATCTAGCTTGTTTTAGGTCATTTTGAACTACAAACTTGTAAACACCTAGATTTAATGCTAAACTAGGGATAACAAGTGCTAAAACAAAGTTTGTATAACCTGATTGATAGATTTGAGGCTTTGAAATTCAAGATTTGGTCATTTAGTTCAATAAAAGTCACTTTGTGTTCATCAGTAAAGTCAGTTAAGTAACATAAGCTTGAATCTAGTTCAAATCTTGTAACCATTGCATGAAACCAGTTGATTTGTGTGTAACTAAGTCTAATTGAGCTTTTGTATGCATTTGGTAGACTTTGGTTGGCTTATTTTTGCTCAAACAGCTTTTTAGTCACCAGATCTACTTATTATCATGTCTGTGCACTGTTTGATTAAACTATATCTATTGGCTGGGTGATTTTGTGTTTATTTGCTTGATTGTGACTCCCTACAACTCACTGGTTGTAGGCGTTCCTTGTTTGTCCAAAGAATCCAAGTAAAACTCTCTAAAAAGCAAGTTAAAAAAGTCAACCAGTGTGAACTCTTTCCCACTGAAAGTTCCCACTGATAGTGTAATTTGGTCAACAACTTATTAATAAGCTATTCTAGCTTATTCATTTGTGCAACAACTTGTTTTTTGTGATAGAACTTATTAATTTCAGCTTATAAGTCAGTTTTGAGGTTTGCAGCTTTTGGTTTTTGCTTTTGACTAGAAAACGACTACTTTGTCTTTTTTCCAAAACAACTTATTGCTGTTTCCAGCCTACAGTGTGCTTATTTGAAATCTTTTTGTTGATTAAGCTTAGTTTGGTCATATAAAACCTTTTGCAACTTAAATCAACTGTTGAAGTGGTCTAGAACACAAAAACGACTATTTTGTCGTTTTCTATAGAGGGCTTTGGCTTATTTCAGGCTTATTTCTTGAGCTTTTTCAAAAATTCTTTTTACAAACAGCTTTATAATCTCATAAGAAGGATGTGTGTCACATTTCAGCTTATGGCATTAGCTTATGGCTTAATGGGCAAAAAGGCCATTAAGAATAAGCTGAATTCTAAGCTGTGATAAGCACTAATTCAGCTTTTGGGCCTTTAGAGTTTTGTGTTTAAAATTGAATTTTAAGCTTGTCTAGAAGTTTTGGGCTTATTTGGTTAAGATTTTTTTTATTGGGCCTAAACAGCCAATTTGGTAAACTGTTTTCACTTTTGGCCCATTTAGAGGCCAATTAGGGGTAATTTGGTCATTTCACTTTAATTTCTGGTTTTATTAAGTTATAATAAATTAGTTTTCAAGTTTTTTGAATTTTTTAGAAATTTTGAATTTTTAATATTATTTTAATATTTAATTTTAATTTTTAATATATTTAAATAGTTTTAATTAGTTTTAAATTTTTCAAAAATACTTTATAGTTTAACTAAGTTATTTTAGAGGTTTACAAATTGAAAAATCTTATTTTGGGCTTTTTATTAATTAAATCGATTTTTAGGGCTTTAATTAGCATTAAAATATTATTATTTAATTAAATAAAAGGTTTGAACAAGTTTTGATTTTTGGTAAACTCTATTTGCATATTTAGGGACTTATTGTGATTTCTAGGAATTTTTAGGGTAATTTTTAAATTTCATCACGTTTTACGGTTTTACGTTTACGTCATTCATCGTAGTGTAATTTTATTCGTATCCGTCATCATTTTTCTTTTTCCTTCTCTCATCAATATTAATCTTAAAGTTAATCAAGCCTTAACACACACACCAAGCCTCCTTGAGAACGAACTCACCACCTTTGGGTCATAAGTGTTTACGTTTTCTTAAACGTACGCTTAATACTTACCCTATTTACGCTCTTTTTCCTAAAAGACGTATTTACTAAACCTATCAGTCATGCATTCTATGTTCTCAGAATGAATGATGTAAATGATTTTCCACGAAAGTACTTACATAAACGATGGTTAAAGAATGTCAATCCTTCAAGTTCTGCTCGTCGCATGATCAGTGGTGTATCAGATGCAATGGAGACTGAAGTCACAGAACTGTATCATATTTTTGAATCTACTATTGATCGGTTCGTGCACAAGGTTTATAATTTGCATATTTACAAAGATAAGATGAAAGAGTTGCTCAAGCAATAAGAAATTAATGTACCAGTGGTTCCAAAAATGAATAACAAAGCTGCGATTTGTGCATTGCTGGGTGTCAAAGAGCCTGAAAATGAGAATGATAAAGTACTAAATCCAAATCTTAGGAGAGCGAGAGGTCGAGGATGATTTTCTAGGTTGAAGCTTGTAACTGAAGTCACAGCTGAAGAACTTAGCAAGAGGAGGACTTGTGGTACATGTGGTGAAAAAGCAGGACATAATAAAAGAACTTGCACAGGTTTGTATGAGAAAGCCAATCTACAAGCTACTCCGAATCAACAAGTTCCTCCCAACAATCAAGCTGTTTACCCTAGAAGATCTGGGTTGAGATCAAATACTCCAAAATAAGTACTCTATTTTTTATAATATTTTTCATTTTAATAAATACTTCGTATCAAATTCTTCAAAATTAAATCGTAAAAAAATGAGAATGAGATACAGGAAGTTTAGAAATAAATGCATAGGTTTAGTTTTTTACAAAAGTGTAATGTAATGCATTTACTTTTACATTTTGATGCAGTGATGTTACATACATGATTATTTACATTGTGATGCTGTTACTTTTACATATAAATTATCTATTCTACTGTATTTCAGTAGAACTTTTCCAAATCATGTAGAAAAACCTTAACTAAATGCTGTAATTGTTGAAATATATAAAGTAATGCTATAAAATTTCAAATTTTAATGCATTAAAACTAACCCTTCATGACAACTGCCACTCCATGCATATTATAGATAAACTATGATTCAGTAAAATATGCACAGTAATGCAGTAAAAATATACAATATGATATGATATGATACAGTTATATCTTCTACTACATTGTGATGCAGTTAACTTCTACTGCATTTCAGTATAGTTTTACCAAATCATATAGAAAAACTTTAACTAAAATGTTGTAATTGTTGTAGTCTATAAAGTAATGCTATAAAATTTCAAAGTTTAATGCAGTAAAACTAACTACTCATGACAACTGCCACTCCATACATATGCTATTACTTGTTTTTCATCTGATGAATTGCATCTGATGTATTATAACAAAATCATGATGTAGTAGAATATGCACAGTAATGCAGTAAAAATATACATTATGATATGGTATGATACAGTTTAATTTAACTTCTACTGCATTTCAGTAGAATTTTACCAAATGATATAGAAAAACTTTAAAAAAATTTCAATGTTTAATGCATTAAAACTAACCTCTCGTGACAACTGCCACTCCATACATATTCTATATCTTATTTGTATAGCTAAAATGTGCACAGTAATGTAGTAAAATATGCACAGTAATGCAGTAAAAATATTCATTATGATATGGTAATTGCTAAAGAAAAACCTTCATGTTTACAAGTTATTGGAAGAAAAAACAATTAGAAATTCAATTCAAAAGAATTAAAACTGAGACCTCTATTCATCAAGTGCCTTCTCGACGGTAGTAATGAATTTCTTCCACAAGGCTTTATCATATCTAACATCATGTTCCTTTATAATCTTTGAAATTTTTGGCTTCTTCCTGAAGTATGCATGTGCTTCTTTCAACAAATTTTCTTTTTTGAAATTAAAGTCCATGAGAAGGATTTTGGCCAAGTACTTGGCACGAAGCATCTTCAATTGTGTTTTCTGAATTGTTCCTTCTTTCTTCAATGGATGTAAAAAGTTTCCTTTACCTAGATATGTTTCTAAATGCCTCATAACAAATACACCACAATCGACGGTATTGGATTTTGTTTTCCAATCCAAATCAATAATGCTAGGCACAAAAACTAGAATTTCAGCACATTTTGGATGATGCTGTCTCTCCAAGTAATTTGTAAAAGAATAAATCTGTGCAAATTTAAAATAAAAAGTATGAGATACAGCAATGTAATTCACTATTTTATAAAAAAATGATGCAGTAAAATTATCAATATTATTCACAAGGTATAGGAATGTAAACAAATAAGTTTGATGCAGTAAAAATAGCACCATAATGCTGTAAGTATTAGATAAAAGTAGAGTTACCAGAGCAAATGGGAAAGCACCATATCTTGTTTGTATATCATCTATGCCGTCATCTACGTTATCACTTATGTCTATTTCAGCGGTATTCATATTGAAACAGATTACGTAGAAATGGTTTGATGAATCTTCCAATATCTTTATTGCAGGAAAGAATACCTGTAGATATTTTTGTTATCATTAATCAACTTCATTCTATAGAACATCACAATTATATAATTTAATTCTCATAATTAATCTACTTACCAAATGAACATCATCAAAATTCTTCCGTTTTGCTTCAGTTAAAACAAAATGAATATTTTGATCAAAAACTTCCATTCTTTCTTCAATAGTCTTCCCCGAATCAACAGTGTAATTAGTCTGTTTTTAGTTAATGTAAAACGTTATGTATATCATAATGTAAAACGTTATGTATAAAAAAGTTATATAATTGAATTACTTACAAGCATTCCTGTATGACAATATACATTTCCATCATCTGAAAGCTTGTCTCTGTGTTGTTCCTCGTGATTTTAAACAATAGACCATAAGTCTAATATGAGTGAAGCAATTTCTATGTTAGGGTACAGGCTCAAGAAAAAAACACCTTCGACTCCAACTCTTTTATTAATCTTGAAAACAACCCCACTATACATTATTTTAGAGAAGGTAAAATATATAATGCAGTGATAACAAACCAACTGAATAAAACCTTCTGAATCATCTTGAAGCAGACAAATTAATCAGCGAATCGAGATGGTTTGTAACACTCTCAATTTGCGTATCGGTACAGCCGAAGGGTCTTTTAGAGTGTTACGGGATAGCACAATAACTTCAATCATAGACAACACATAAAAATGGTTGTACAAGGTTCAACATACATTCATTCGATAAAAAGTTTTAAAGTTTACAACATGTCCCAAATTATACAGGTCATTAAGTTTACAAAACATAGATCGAATGAACATTTTTAATATTATGTGGGCCATAAGAGTCGATCTCCATCCGGATTACCTTCAAGCACCTGAGATAAAAACATGCAAAAATCATATCAGCGAATGCCGAGTGAATTCATAGAGTTTAATAAAGCCGTTATATAAAACAATCGTTGAAATCAGAACACAAGTATAATATCAGAAGTAAGTCCTCGTATTGCTAGTCAGGCAATATATAAATCAAAGCATACATCTTAAACCGTCCATGAGACCGTAGCCTCAATATTACTATTATAGGTAATATTATCATCTTTATTAACATCGTGATCGTATTGGATTGAAATACATTTTAGTTCATTTGGATTATTATTAGCCGCATGACATTGTTACCTTACTATCACAACAACGGGCCGCGAACCCGACAAACAATTTGCCCATCTAAGTTAGCGTGTCGTCACAAAAATCACGCTATGTAAATCTTCTCATACATAAATTCGCTTACCAATCAATGTGGTACGACGGGGATCAACCGTCAAGGCGCGAACTGGGGTGATCGTCCCCAAATAGTACTATTATATGCATAAGCGTCTACCAAATCTCGGTAGTTCACAATTCATGCTAATGGGACTTTGAGTGACATAACCTAACTACTAATAATCCTTTTTATCTCGTTTATAGGGTCATAGCATCATTCGGGTCCATATCATTAAGCATACCATCGGGACTACTTGTGTTCTATTTTTATCAAAAAACTAGCATGTTATCTCCCTCGCAGTTTACAAATCATTTTATAAAACATTTAAAAGAGTGCGAGGCTATGAACTCACGTTGATAATGAAAGGCGGATTATCGGCTACGGGCGTGCTTCGGTCACGGAAACCTATATAAATAATAATCGGTCTTAGACTTTTGTCCAATGACTTTATCAAAATAACAATATACATATGATGATTTTGTACATATGATGATGATCAAGTGGGTTTATATATTCTTATTTACTCATTTTAGTGTTTATGTATTGGTAACTTTTTACTAGTTTACTAGTTTTACCTATTTACATGTTTTAGGTCCAATAAGCTTATTATAAGTTCTTCAACTTGTATTAATCCATTTTATACTTGTATTATCAGTATTTATACTTAATATGTTGGGCCCAAATGGGTTAAGCCCAATAAGTACTTTTTATAAGTGTTTAACTTATCTAGTTAAATTATTAGTCCAATATGCTAACTTAGCTCGTTAATGTCCGTATGTCCTATAGTTCGGGTTTTATCGGTTTTTACTTGTATTAGATACTTATATATATCATTATATGACTTTTAAAAACTTTACGTTAGACGGGTTTGATCGTCTAAGTTTTAATTGGCGAAAAACGTTAATTTTACGGTAATAGCCGAAAAAGTCGTAAAAATCATGTTTATAGTTTTTATAACTTATAAATCTTATTCAACTACTATTTTTATAAAGTGTCCATTTGTTTAACCTTATATATATTTATATAAATGAAATTCATAAGTTAGTGGGTTTTAATTTCACATTTAATACTATATTATTTGAGTGCTTATATAATAGTATTAAACATTAATTCTTCAAAATCTGATTTTTAGTTTCATCTTCACCATTTTTATCGTATATAGAGTTCTACAATGAGTTAGAAGCTCATTTTTGGATGGCATGAACTTCATATTATTTCCTACAATTAAGTTCGTTATAGCTACTGCTCATTCTATGTCTAACTATCCTTAACAGTCCCTACAAAACAGACTATTCAGATTAGCACACTCATCTTGTTTTGATCATATCTCACTCATTTTGATGATTCCATTGCATGGCAAACTCTCACATGTGTATGAAATCTTATAATTACGGTAAATGGATTCCACCATGCAATTTTATCAGTTTAAGTCTTGGTTAGTTACTGTTTTTATACAGCCAACAATTTAAGCATGATTTTAGCCTTGTTTCTTTTGGTTATTCATCTTTTTAAGCATATTTATCAACACTTGATCCCCACACAACATTTTTATCATCGTATATTCATCATATACATATACAACAAGAAAGAAAATACATTTGATCTTTAAAAAAATAACAAGAGAAATGGAAAGGATGATCTTCTTTACCAACCAAGATTATATCTTGTTTTTGGAAGACAACAACTTGATGAACACCAAATATATCTCCAAGATCATCAATCACCAAGATAGTTTGTTGAGAAATTAGCCCTAGGACACAAGAAAATCACCTCCTTTGTTGTTAAAATGGCCACCAATCAATCAAGGCTTCAAGGTTTCTCCATAATATGGCTAGATAACATGTATCTTGTGGCTAGAAAAGATCAAATGGTGGCGTTGTATGGTGTTGTGGGACGACAATTGTAGAGAGTGGGAGAGAGTTTGTAAGTTGTTTGCATGTGTAAATAGAAGTAATGGGAAGGTTAGATGGTTTTGCTAGTTTTTGGTGGGTGAATAAGCTTCAAAATGAAGCTAAGTTACAAGTGTAGCTTAAGTTAGTGTAAGGATGCCACATCTTTGATGTGGTGTCCCTAGTTTGGCCGTCCCTTGGATAGTGGGGTGGGATAAACTTGTTTGTCCCATCCCGCTAATTTACGGGTTTTCCTCGATTCTAGTTTCCTTGATTTGCGTGTCCTCGGGTCGTTTTACAAAAAACGTTTTTATAAATTACGAATCAACAGCACAAAACAAATCTAATAAAAACTGTCTCATCAAAAACGGAGTTCAAAGACGTAAATACGTAATCCTAAGGTTTCCGGTTTAGTCGTAAAGACGCTAAATTATGCACGTAAGCCCAAATTTAAATCCGTAAATTGTGAGTTCATCAACCAACACAAAAATAAGTTTCAAAATATTATACGAGAAAATAATTTACTACCTGAAAATGTTAGATTGTCACAGCTTTTCCTCCTAAAAGGGATCAACTTCCTCGTGATCCATTTCATTTTGATGTCCGTTTCTTATTGAAATCTAAGAGGTGCGGATATTTCTTCCACATTTCGTCCTCTCGTTCCCAAGTATATTCCGGTCCATGATTTGAATTCCATCGGATCTTAACAATAGGTATCCGACTTTGTTTCAGTTGCTTTACCTCACGATCCATAACCTCTACGGGTTCTTAGTTAAAATTCAACTTCCCATCTATTCGAACCTTATCCAATGAAATTTTCTCATCACTCACTGCTATACATTTCTTCAGATTAGATACATGGAATGTGTTGTGAACACCATGAAGTTCTGGGGGTAACTCTAGATTGTAAGCCACCGGACCTACTCTAGATAAAATCTTAAAGGGTACAATATAACGGAATTCAAATTTCCTCGCTTTCCAAATCTTATAACGCCTTTCCATGGCGATACTTTCAACATTACTTGGTCACCCACTTTAAACTCCATCGGCTTCCGCCGCACATCCGCGTAACTTTTCTGTCTACTACGGGCAGTCAACAACCTATTCTTAATCTGAACTATCATCTCCGTAGTCTCCCGGATCAATTCCGGTCCCGTGAGCTGGGTATCCCCAACTTCACTCCAACATACAGGAGATCTACACTTCCTACCATACAAAGCTTCAAACGGTGCAGCCTTAATACTAGAATGGTAACTATTGTTATACGAAAACTCTGCTAAAGACAAATGTTTATCCCAATTCTTACCAAAATCTAACACACAAGCTCTCAACATATCTTCTAGTGTTTGTATCGTTCTTTCACTCTGCTCATCAGTCTGGGGGTGATAAGCAGTGCTCATGTCGAGATTCGTTCCCAAAGATCTTTGGAGAGATTTCCAAAAATTCGACGCGAATCTAGGATCTCGATCTGAAATGATCGATACAGGAACTCCATGCTTGCATACAACATTATCAAGGTATATACGAGTCAACTTCTCCAGTGAGAACTGCTCTTTAACCGGAATGAAGTGTGCTGATTTGGTCAGTCTGCCGACAATAACCCAAATCGAGTTGTTTTCAGATGATGTTCTAGGAAGCTTGGTGATAAAGTCCATCGTAATTCGCTCCCATTTCCATTCAGGAATCTTTGGCTGTTGAAGTAGTTCTGATGGCTTTTGATGTTCAGCTTTAACTCTAGCACAAGTCAAGCATTGAAGAACATACATAGCAATATCAACTTTCATATTCGGCCACCAGTACAACTTCTTCAAATCATGGTACATCTTATCAGATCCCGGATGAATGGAATATTTAGCTTTATGGGATTCTAACATAATCAAGTCTCTTAAGCCTCCAAACTTAGGTATCCACATACGACCTCTTAAGCATTTCACTCCATCAGCTCTAACCTTTAAAGGATCTCCTTCTCCTCGGAACCCTTCATTAACAAAATTTTCCTTCTTACAAGCTTCTATTTGCGCATTTCTAATTTGCTCAGGCAAATTATTGTGCACGGTCAAGACTAGAGAATGTACCCTGATAGGCTCTCTATCTTTCCTACTTAATGCATCGGCAACAACATTGGCTTTTCCTGGGTGATATTTTATATCACAATCGTAATCACTTAACAACTCTATCCATCTTCGTTGCCTCATGTTCAATTCCTTTTGATCGAGAATATACTGTAGGCTTTTGTGATCGGTGAATACCGTACACTTGGTGCCATACAGATAATGTCTCCACAACCTAAGAGCAAAGACTACAGCTCCTAACTCAAGATCATGAGTAATATAATTCTCCTCATTCTTCCTTAATTTCCTAGAAGCATAAGCTATCACTTTCTCTCGCTGCATCAAAACAGCTCCATAGCCTCTAAGAGATGCATCACAATAAACTACAAAATCTTCACTCCCGTCGGGTAATGATAGAATTGGCGCACTACATAGTTTTTGCTTCAATGTCTAAAATGCTCCATCCTCATCACTTCCCCAAACGAAATGTTTATTCTTCTGGGTAAGCTTAGTCAAGGGTTTAGCTATTAAATAAAATTCTCTAATGAATCGCATATAATAGCCAGCCAATCCTAAGAACTGTCGCACTTCCGTTGGCGTTGTCGGTGCAGACCAATTCTTAATAGCTTCAACCTTTGCAGGATCAACATGAATTCCATCTTTGTTAATCACATGACAAAGAAATTGCACAGAATCTAACCAAAAATCACATTTCGAAAACTTAGCATACAACCTTTCATCCTTTAACAAATTCAAAATAATCCTTAAATGTTCTCTATGTTCATCTTCATTTTTCGAATAGATTAGAATATCGTCAATAAACACAATCATAAATTTATTCAAGTAGGGCTTGCGCACTCGATTCATTAAATCCATGAAAACCGCAGGTGCGTTATTTAACCCAAATGGCAATACTTGAAATTCATAGTGTCCATAACGAGTTCTAAATGCAGTTATAGGAATATCATCTTCACGGACGCGAAGTTGGTGATAACCTGACCGCAAATCTATCTTAGAATACACACTAGATCCTTGTAGTTGATCAAACAAATCATCATTCCTAGGTAAAGGATATCGATTTTTAATTGTCAACTTATTCAGTTCCCTATAATCAATGCACATACGGAAAGATCCATCCTTCTTCTTAACGAACAAGACTGGAGCTTCCCAAGGCGACGAGGTCGGTCGAATAAAACCTTTATCAGACAACTCCTTAAGTTGTTCAGATAACTCCTTTAATTCAGAAGGGGCTAATCGGTAAGGCACACGTGCCACCGGTGCAACACCACGAATTAAATCGATTCGAAACTCTACTTGCCTTATCGGTGGAAGTCCGGGTAAATCTTTAGGAAATACCTCAGGAAATTCACAAATAATAGGTACATCTTCCAATCGTTTCTCCGTAGACTCATTCCCGGTCACTTGAGCTAAGAATAACTCACAACCGTTCCTGATGTACTTTTGGACTTTAATACATAAAATGATTTTCAAACAGGATTCACCTCGATTACCATCAATTACTAACGTTCTATTCCTAAGAGGAATCTTAACCTTCTTCTCTCCACATAAAATAGTAGCATTATTCAACGACAACCAATCCATACCAATAATAATATCAAAACTACCTAATTCTATCAACATCAAATCAATTGGAAAGGAATAGTTCAATAGATTTAGAGAGCATCCTTCTAATAGCTTATTAGTTTTCACTAATTTACCATCAGCCAATTCCACCTCGTAACTGGTATTTATCTCAACAGGTTCAATGTCAACAAGGGAACTAAATTTAGTTGATACAAAGCTCCTATCAGCACCCGAATCAAATAAAGCAACAACATAATGATTGTTGAGTAAAAACGTACCGGTAACGACATTCGGATCCTCTTTCTTCACCTCAATTGTTCCAAGTTGATAGACACCACCCTGGGGGTTTCTTCCAGGTACAATCGCTTTCAACTTGGGGCATTCCGATTTCCTATGACCTTCTTCATTACAGTTGAAGCAAATGGTTCCCTTTTTACACCTTTCAACCTTGTGTCCAAGCTTTCCGCAATTTCGGCACTTCTAGCAGTCGCCAGCATGCCTCTTGTTGCCACACTTAGGACATCTATCATCGTTGGGCGGTGTGTTGTTGGTAAGAGCATTTGCATTCCCCTTTCTCTGGTTCTGACGACGATTGAAGTTCTTCCTATTATCACCTCTATCTACACGATCACCATCACCCTTTCTTTTCTCACCAACACGGGCTTCATCTTCCCTATCCTGAATTATTTGTCCAATGAGTTGGTAAGCCATTCGAACAACATCATCAATGGTCAGTGGTTTTGATTATGTCACGTCCCCCCGGATATTCTTGGTCAACCCTTTAATATATTGTTCAATTCGGATCTCTTCGGGTTCTACCAATCGAGGACATAGCAAGGCCAACTCATGGAATCGGTTTGTGTAACTATCAATGTCCACACCTTTCATTCTTAGATGAATCAACTCTTGTTCTAACCTAATGATCACACTACGGGGACAAAACTCCAAAGTCATCCACTTCTTAATTTCAGCCCAAGGAGTAGCATTAGCAGCATCAATACCCATGAAAGCAATTCTCCCGTTCCACCAAGTCAACGCACGACCTTTAAGAGTAGCCATAGCAAAAGTCACCTTATCTTCCTCCTTAAACTTACTAATCCGAAACACCGACACAATCTTCTCAATCCACTGGCTTAATCCTACAATACCTTCAGTTCCATTAAAAGGTAGAGGTTCACACTTCATGAACGTCACATAAGTACAGCCACCAACTTCAGGTGCATTAGTTCCAAGTCCTCCTATATTTCCTCCAGCATTAGCATTCACATTATTAGCATTCACATTCACATTAGTACCACCAATTCGACTACCGCCAGCTCCACTACCGCCAGCTCCACTACCGCCAGCTCTACTACCGCCAGCTCTACTACCGCCAGCTCCACTACCGCCAGTTTCACTACCGCCAGTTTCATTTCTAGCATTTGCCATAAATTCAGTCATAGATGCGGTAACTTGCTCCGTACTAATCCTACGTACATCATCCTCAGTCACAGCTTTCTTGGGCGGCATAGTTCTATAATTTCACAATTTCAAAGTATTAAGCATTCACCCAACAAGGGATTCATATAATATGGATTGGATTCATAATCAAGATACAAATAAGTCAAAATATGGAATTCAAGACAAGATACATATTTAATTCGATTTGAAACAAAAGCATTGTCTTAATTACATCCCATATCAAAGTTCTAGCACTATACATACTCAAAATTTGTGCCAGGTCTACTACTAACAAGTCGGTTCAGTCAAGGCTACAAAAGGTACAAAAGATACAAAGGTCATTACTAAACACAAACTGGTCTACTGAGAACCGCCAGATGGTCCATCATCCATCGTCTTCTGTATCTTTGTCGGACGATCGCTAGACACATCTTCAGCTGGGCGCTTACGGATCATACCTCTTTCAACCATGTCAGCATAAAATCTACTATTCCATCCC
Organism: Glebionis coronaria; assembly: GCA_025667525.1. Lineage (NCBI taxonomy): Eukaryota > Viridiplantae > Streptophyta > Magnoliopsida > Asterales > Asteraceae > Glebionis > Glebionis coronaria. The sequence continues at coordinate 146,774 of JANFOE010001798.1, read as the reverse complement.
ACAGATATATTCAACTCCTTCTCAGCTTTCTCACACATCGCACGAGCTACATTCAACTGAATCTCCATAGAATTCACCTTTTTCTTCATAGCAGCAAACTCACCACTTTCTAACACAGATAACCTCCTAAAAGCCTCATTCAAACCACGCTCTACATCAGTCAAATCCAAACTAAGCAATTCCCGCTCTTTCTCACCAACCTTAGTCTTCGACTCCAAATAAGCAACATGAGTCTTAACAACACCTAATCCAATCTCTGTCATACTACTCTTAATACGGGAAGCAATTAGATCACGTCTCAAGGCCCATGGTGCAAGACCATCAATATGAGTAGCCTCTTGAGCACTAGACGACTCTCCTATCACACGTCTACGAGTAGCAATACCATCAGTACCGTCAGGTGCATTATCATCCTCATCCTCCTCTGATTCAGAATCAGATTCAGACGATTTAGACATTTAATCCCTAGGTAGCTCAACCTCAGAATCAGACAAATAAACTGGTGGGGGTAAGGGTTCGCCCTCTGGAACATCATAAGGGTAAATAAGCTCGGCTTCCTCATCATTATCAACCTCATCGTCTATACCTACATCCTCCTCGACATCCTCGTCGTCAATCTCATCATCTATATTATCTATCCCAATCTCATCATCATTCTCAATATCAACATTATCAAACTCATTTTCTACCATATCATCCTGAGGGGCAATCTGATCTCCTAGTCCTATCTCGGGCTCGGGATCCTCAAATGGTTCCTCCTCATCATCCATATCATAATCTACTAAGTCTAAATAAGGATCATCATCTACATTAGGTTCGGGAATAGCATGGTTCTCTACAGGAATATTAGGGTCAGCCATGACAATCTGCATTTATATATATATCTTGTATTAGGATAACATACTTATTAAACAATTACATACTGAAATCACAATATATACATATATATAAATTAAATTATATATATCAAAATATATATCTTCTCAATAGGGCTTGTTGGTAACGTCGGAGATCTCTGGCACCGTTATAGTCAAAAGATTTTTCAAATATTTTCTCAAATGTTCATAGTTAAAAGATTTTGAAAAGTTTTGTTCAAAACTTTGGTTTTTAAAATCTTTTGTTCTCTATAACAAGAGCTCTGGTACCAAACTGTAACACTCTCAATTTTTGTATCGGTACAGCGGAAGGGTCTTTTAGAGTGTTACGGGATAGCACAATAACTCCAATCATAGACGACACATAAAAATGGTTGTACAAGGTTCAACATACATTCATTCGATAAAAAGTTTTAAAGTGTACAACAGGTCCCAAATTATACAGGTCATTAAGTTTACAAAACATAGATTGAATGAACATTTTTAATATTATGTGGGCCATCAGATTCGATCTCCATCCGGATTACCTTCAAGCACTTGAGATAAAAACATGCAAAAAACATATCAGCGAATGCCGAGTGAATTCATAGAGTTTAATAAAATCGTTATATAAAACAATCGTTGAAATCAGAACACAAGTATAATATCAAAAGTAAGTCCTCGTATTGCTAGTCAGGCAATATATAAATCAAAGCATACATCTTAAACTGTCCATGAGACCGTAGCCTCAATATTACCATTATAGGTAATATTATCATCGTTATCGTATTGTATTGAAATACATTTTAGTTCATTTGGATTATTATTAGCCGCATGACATTGTTACCTTACTATCACAACAACGGGCCGCGAACCCGACAAAAATTTGCCCATCTAAGTTAGTGTGTCGTCACAAAAATCACGCTATGTAAATCTTCTCATACATAAATTCGCTTACCAATCAATGTGGTACGACGGGGATCAACCGTCAAGGCGCGAACTAGGGTGATCGTCCCCAAATAGTACTATTATATGCATAAGCGTCTACCAAATCCCGGTAGTTCACAATTCATGCTAATGGGACTTTGAGTCACATAACCTAACTACTAATAATCCTTTTTATCTCGTTTATAGGGTCATAGCATCATTCGGGTCCATATCATTAAGCATACCATCGGGACTACTTGTGTTCTATTTTTATCAAAAAACTAGCATGTTATCTCCCTCGCAGGTTTACAAATCATTTTATAAAACATTTAAAAGAGTGCGAGGCTATGAACTCACGTTGATAATAAAAGGCGGATTATCGGCTACGGGCGTGCTTCGTTCAAGGAAACCTATATAAATAATAATCGGTCTTAGATTTTTTATCCAATGACTTTATCAAAATAACAATATACATATGATGACTTTGTACATATGATGATGATCAAGTGGGTTTATATATTCTTATTTACCTATTTTAGTGTTTATGTATTGGTAACTTTTTACTAGTTTACTAGTTCTACCTATTTACATGTTTTAGGTCCAATAAGCTTATTATAAGTTATTTAACTTGTATTAATCCATTTTATACTTGTATTATCAGTATTTATACTTTATATGTTGGGCCCAAATAGGTTAAGCCCAATAAGTACTTTTTAAAAGTGTTTAACTTATCTAGTTAAATTATTAGTCCAATATGCTAACTTAGCTCGTTAATGTCCGTATGTCCTATAGTTCGGGTTTTATCGGTTTTTACTTGTATTAGATACTTATATATATCAGTATATGACTTTTAAAAACTTTACATTATACGGGTTTGATCGTCTAAGTTTTAATTGGCGAAAAACGTTAATTTTACGGTAATAGCCGAAAAAGTCGTAAAAATCATGTTTATAGTTTTTATAACTTATAAATCTTATTCAACTACTATTTTTATAAAGTGTCCATTTGGTTAACTTTATACATATTTATATGAAATTCATAAGTTAGTGGGTTTTAATTTCACATTTTATACTATATTATTTGAGTGCTTATATAATAGTATTAAACATTAATTCTTCAAAATCTGTTTTAGTTTCATCTTCACCATTTTTATCATATCTAGAGTTCTACAATGAGTTAGAAGCTCATTTTTGGATGGCATGAACTTCATATTATGTGCTACAATTAAGTTTTGATCATATCTCATCTTGTTATGTGCTACAATTAAGTGCTACAATTAACTTCATATTATGTGCTACAATAAAGTTCTACTATCCCTGATAACTCAAATTTTACTCAAGTTAAAAAGATTCGTTGTACCAATCTCTTCGAATTGAAAAACTTGTGTTTAATGTGTGACTCAGTTTTATTTTGGTGGAACAAAAATGTGTCGTTGTAGTTTTTAAAATTAAAAGTGCGAAACTTTAAAATAAAAGTGCAATTAAAGTAAATCTAAGTCTAATTAAAAATAATGGTGCAAGTATTTAAAACGTGACTGAAATTAAAAGGCACTAAAGTAAATAACGCAAACTTAAATCTATCTAAGGCAATTTTAAAACGCAACTAAAACTTAAACTAAGGCAAGGCAAAAATAAAGCTAAGGCAAATTTAAAGTGCAACTAAATAAAAGGGCGGGAAAAATAAAGCTTAAAATAAAAGACAGAAATTTAAAAAGAAAGACTAACAGAACTGAAAGAAACCTTGATTCGGAAGTTTAAAACTTCCGAATGAACTGGCTTGACTCGGACTTTTGAATTCCGAGTGAAACAACCTTGATCCGGAACTTCCCAAACCCCAAAACCTTGATTCTGAACTTTTAAGTTGAACCGGAACTTTTTGAGTTCCGAATGAACCTCTTGACCCGGAACTTTGGTTCGGAAGAATTGATCCGGAAGATTTCGTTCGGAACTTCTAATGTTCCGAATGAGTTGCTGATCCGGAACTTCACCTTGATCCGGAACTTTTCGCCCGGAAGTCTTCGTCCGGAAGTTTTCGTCCGGAACTTTGAATGTTCCAGATGAAGCCTCCTTGATACGGAACTTTCGTTCGGAAGTCTTTTCTCGGAACTTTTGAATTCCGAATGAACACTCTTGATCCGGAACTTTGAATGTTCCGGATGAAACCCACTGGTTCGGAACTTTGAGAGTTCCGAATGAGCAGCCTTCCTTGTCTTGGCTCGGAAGTTTTCCTGGGAACAAAGAAACAGAAACAAACACCCTGAAGAACAAGGGAATCACAGAAACAAGAAATCTAACACAAATTAATCAAAATCAAAACAACGATTAAGCTAACACAATAATAGAACAACAATTAAACATAAACAAACAATTTAGATCAACAAAACAAATAAATTTAACCACAATAATCAAAAACCCATTTGATCAAAATTAGAACATGAACATGAACACAAACATAAACATAAAAATCAAAGATTAAGAAAGGTAGATGAGAGATTAACAAGATAAAATAAAGATTGACAAGAATTAAATGGAAACTTACTTGAAATTAAAGGAATTTAATGTGCAAGACAAGGTAATTAAATTGACAAGTATTTAAATGACAAGGAAATTAGAGGTGCAAGGTAAGTAAATGGTGGAAGACTAATTGTCACACTTAGCCAACAAGAAAAAATAATAATCATCCTAATCTATATATAGGGGAGGATTAGGAAGCTTCCTCCCCTCCTTCCTTTTATCTTAATTACAAGCTTAAGTCCTTCCTTCTTTAATCTTCATTAATTGCATGCTTAGTCCTTTTCTTCTAATCTTCTTTAAACTTGGACTTAAATGACTTTTGGCTCGGGATTTCTTTTGAACTCGTCTTTAAATTCTTCAATAAATAAGACTTGAGTTTCTCGGCTTTTGATAAACTTCCGTCTTTTGAATTTTTCTTCGATAAATCTTCAGAATTGGTCTTGGACTTCCGTTCTTTTTGCACTCTTGACTTCTTGACTTCGTCTTTCATCTTTTTCTTCAATAAAAGCCCGTAAATGCCCGTGAATATCCGTGTTTTCTCCACTTTTCACAATTTCATCCTAAATCACAACGAAAACACAAACCACGCATAATTCCGACATAAAAGACATAAAATACACGTTTTGGTCCGGTTATTATTGTAATTAAGTGGTAGAAAAGATGTGTGTTTACACACATATCAAATCCCCTACACTTGACCATTGCAATGTCCTCATGCAATGCATTAGTTACAAAGCAAGATTACACTTTTCATCATAATCAATCCACGTTGGCCTTTATTAAAGAGATAGAAAATTATAAACATTCAAAATAAAGAAATCAAAAGCATACCTTGGGTTTTGGAAATGTCATGAATAATCATCATTCTCAAGTTTTCACTTTCTCCAAACCAAGCTTAAAAACGAGATCATTGTTATTATAAGTTAGTAGACTAACACGAACTCATGTGGGCCAATTACTCACTTAGACTCCCTTATTCCTAGAGGTATCTCTTATATTTAATTGTTGTCTTGAATGATCACGAAGATGCATTTTTGACTTATTTCGATAGTTTATTAGGCTGAAAATAAAGTGAACGATTTAATCAATAGTTAGCTAAAGGACAAAATCTTTTAAAACTGCTTCTCGGGACCTCATAAAGTTCATATCTTGGCATAACTCGCTTCGCGATTTGAGACCCTTCTCGGACCGATATTTGGCAGCGACTTCATACTTCAAACCTTGAGAGACGTTCATGAAATTATGGTCTTCTCTTCATAATGGAATTTCTTCACTTGAAGTTTTGAGAGATTCATACTTGGACCACGACTTCTTCATTTTTCTCCAATCTTTATTTTGGACTTTGATATACAACGATCCGCCTCCTTTTATAACTTGGATCTATTTATCCTCATACCTAGGGTCTTTTCAGATACACTTCTCCATGACTTTTGGGGAGTATTTGCTTTTCGTCGTGTGTCTCGATCCTTCATATTGATTCTCGATAAATGATTCTTCACATCACTTTGGATCTTTAGCAACAAAATATAGCCCTCATGCCTTGTTAGGGCCTTTTCGGACTCGCCAATCTTCGCATCCCGCTTCAATAAGTTATGCCTTGGCTATGAACTCTAATCCATACCGAGCAACTTTTAAACGATCTTGGGCTAGAAGCTAAGTAACTTTTCAAATTGTACAACCTTATTTATTAGCAGATAAATTATTAGCAAGCGATGTGAGAATAGGCTCATAATTAACTCACATAAATTCACGAAAGAATACCGAACTTATAATTGGCTCTATCATCTCTCGTTCTCCACAGTTTAAAATCTCAAGTAATGAGACTCGTGGATGCTTAGCCTATTAAATCAAAGTTTTGGGTTTTCGAGTCGTCTATAGGATCTTGCAAATTCTTAGACTTTTTCAAGTTTAGAATTCGCGTTTTAAAGTTCCCTTGATAAACGACTCTCTAGGATCAATTATAGGAACTTGCGAAAAGTTCTTGTTCTTAACCCGTGAGAGTTAAGACTTTCGCGTTTTTTAGCTCCCTATATAAAAGCCTAGCAAAACTTGACTTAAACACGTTAAGGATACTAGCTAGAGTAACTTAGACAAGTAAACTCGGGTTGAGTCAAAAGATTCATAACGTTTGAAAATTAAAACCACTTATTAAACATTTATTCTAATAAGGCAAGAAAATAACTACACAAAGATAAAAACTAATAGGCCAAAATAGATCAAAAATTTTGAAAAATGTCCAAAAATTGATTTTCCGGTTAAAATGAGGACAAATACAAGGAAAAGACCACTTAACTTCGATAGAAGTCCCCCCTACACTTAATATAAACATTGTCCTCAATGTTTAAGCATGTGGGAGTAAACTCCCCTACACTTAGGACATTGTGCACTTTGTTTAAATCTTGCTAAGGAAAAGACAACTAAAGAGATTCCTATTTTAATATTGAGAACATATAAAATAGTGAATCGAAAAGAGTTTAGGATAGAACCGGGAAGAAGTAGAACACGGAATCACGGGTCGTCAAGAATCATCAAGAGTGGATCATTGAGCTCGAATCCCTGATTAAGAGAGGAGAGGAGAGGAAATAGCAACCCAAAGGGTCTCCCCTACACTTAGGATAAAGAAAGCGAAAAGATAGATGCATGGGTTGCCTCCCAAGAAGCGCTTGATTTTTGTTAACCGAGTCGTGTGCCTGACTCGACCTTGATCATCAACGGAAGAAGCATGAAATATATCCACCAGGATCAAAGACATAGTTTTTGTCGAGCAAATAACACAAGCTTAAGGCGAACAAGGCAAGCCAAAGAAGAGTAGGCAGGGTTCCCTTAAGCAGTGATGGAGCATGGTGGAAGCAAGGATGAAGTGGTGCAAGCATGTCTTCAAAATTTCCAAAGATTTTTCCTTTTATTTCATAAGGTGGATACTGAGATGGCTTAAAGACTTCAATACCGGGGTCGAACACCTTTTCCTTTAGGGGAAAATAGCACTCAGGCTCAGCAGAGTGTGTAGAAGATCCACAAAGAAGCACAACCTCGTCCTCAGAAGGGGGACAAAGAGGTGTCAAATCATATGTGCAACGGATATTGGTGTCAACTGGTTTCTTCTCCTTTGATAGTATGTGCTTCAAATCCAAAGTAGGATCAAGACAATAATCTTCAAAGTCCAAAGGAGGAGCATCACTCTCATGCGGGAAGTAAGTGTTGAGAAATTCAGAGAAGTCTTCCTCAAATGAGTAATCGTCCAAAGTAGGATCGAGTGATGGCGGAGGATCTTCATCATGTGAAGAATCGCTCGAAAGAGTATCGGCCTCATTAAAATCATCGAAAGTGGGCATCTCGGGATACTCAGAAGTACAATCATCAAAATCATCCGAGTCTGAGCTAGAATCATCATCAACATAAGCATCAAAGACCGGTGGAGAATCATAAATGGGAGAAGCTTCCAAAGTGGAGCGAGAATCATCCATATCATCTTGAAAGAGTGGATTATCGTTGCAAGACTCGAATAGAGGATTGTTGTAGACGACAAAGTCATCGAGCACATTAATCATATTCACTGATTCTCGTCCATAGTATTTGCCTGTAAGCTTCCCCATTTTGAAAATTTGTGAATCATCCCCGACTCTTAAGATTAACTCACCTTCGGCAACATCCACTTAAGCACGTCCGGTTCTCAAGAATGGCCGACCAAGTATTAAGGGAATACGAGGGTCCATTTCATAATCAACTACGACAAAATCGACCAGGAAAGTAAATGCGCCAACTTTAATGAACACGTCTTCGGCTATACCAACAAGGTAAGCGAGAGTGTGATTTGCAAGTTCAAGAGTCATCTTTGTTGGAGTGAGGTCGGGTAATGATAGTGTTTTCCAAACACTCAAAGGCATAAGATTAATACTAGCCCCGAGATCAGCAAGGGCAGTAAATTCTTTAGTTTTGTTGAACACGCAAGGCAACACAAAACGACCGGGATCTCCAAGTTTTTCCGGAAGTTCTTTAAGAATAACTGCAGAGCAGTTTTCATTTAAGCGTGTGTTGGCGAGTTCAATCAGCTTCTCCTTCTTGCTAAGCAATTCCTTGAATGCTTTGACAAATTTTGGCATGTGGACAAGTGCTTCAACAAGGCTAATGTTGATGGTCATTTGAGATAGCATATTCACATATTTCGATACTTGACAGTCATTCTTGGTTAGCTCGTTGGTCTTGCCTATGCGAGAAGGGTATGGGATATTGGGTTTATAGGTGGAAGGTGAAGGTTTAGTCGGTAAAGGTTGAGATGTTGAAGGGTCCTTCCGAGATACAGCGTCATGACGAGGCGGAGACGGTAATGGTGCACTAATACTAGGTGTAGGAGGAGTAGGGATACATGGTGGTGGAGGAGGTGTAGATGATGGGGGTGGGATTGGTGGTCCTACGATGGTGACTCCACTACGAGTAGTAATAGCACTCACATTGGCTCGCGGATTGGTGACGGTGTTTGAAGGTAGAGAACTTGAAGAAGAAGGTTGAGCGGCGGGCAAGAAACTAGCCAACAGATTCTTTAATTCATTCGTTTGAGTGCTGAAGGAGGATTGAATATTATCGCGAACCTCGGTTCTAATCTCATTTCCTTGCTTCGTGATATCTCCTCTAAGATTGATAATTTGGCTTTGAAGATTCTTGATTTGCTCACCTTGGGTTCTCATTGTGGCTTCAACATCGTTGTTTATGGGTGGGTGTTGTTGGGCGGGTGGGTTATAAGGATTAGAAGCTCTTGGTGGGATTTGGTTGTTTCTATTGTAGTTGTTGGCGGGGTTTTGGTTTTGAGGAGAAAAACCGGGTGAAAGGTAGTTGTTAGATCGATAACTCAGCAGATTTCTATCCCCTTGTCGAGCTTGGTAATTTTCCGGTGAATAATTACCATAAGCTGCATACACATTTTCCGGATTTCCTTGAGTTGAAGGAAAATCGGTGTATGAGTGAGGACCGCCGCAGGTTTCACAAGGATTAGAAACCGCTTTAACTTGTTGTTGTTGTTGGTTTGAAGCGAGAAGCGTAATACTTTCGCTCATTTCAGTCATCATGCGGCTGAGTTTGGTCATCTCAGGATTTGCTGAGGTGGAAGAAACATTGACTCTCGGGTTGGTCCTAGAAGAAGCAGAGGAATCCCAGTTTTTGTGGTGAGTAGGCATGTTCTCAATTAGCTCTCTACACTCCTCCGGTCTCCTTTTCATGAATGTGCCACCGGCGGCTGCATTTATCGTATCACGATCTCGAAAAGTCAAACCGTTGTAGAAAGTATCAATTAAGGTCACAGGGAGCATGTTGTGGTTTGGACATCTATCTATCAAGACATTATATCTCTCCCAAGCATCAAAAAGAGATTCATCGGGATCTTGCATGAAACCGCTGATCTGATTGCGAAGGCTCGTGACCATGGATGGTGGAAAGTAGCGCGACAAAAAGCGTTGAGTCATGTCATCCCAAGTGTGAATTGAATTCTTTGGAAGACGATCAAACCATTTCTCGGCATGATGCGATAAAGTATATGGAAAGAGTTGTAGGCGAAGAACATCCATTGTGGCCCCAGGCAACTTCATGCTTTGAGTGATTGTAATGAACTTGTCGAGGTGTTTGTTGGCATCATCATCAGGCAATCCACGGAATGGGTTTGTTTGCACTTGCTGAATCATGTGGTGCTTCAACGAAAACTCAGGAGCGTTGATTTGCATCGGCGCAATCGGTCCTCCTCGTCCAAACATGGTTGGTTGACAAAGTTCCTCCATGGTCCGAAGGTCGGGCTGTGGAAGAACATTGTTGTTATCATTGTTGAGGTGCGGTGGAATGTTATTGTTGTTAACACCTGACATAGCTAAATCTTCTTGAGGCTCGGGCTCTTGATAATTAGAAGATCTAGTACGCATACACCTGAAAATGCAAAAGAAAAAGAAACCAAACACAAAGACAATATATATACACAATAAAGATAAAATCTTTTTGGATTTTTGAAATTTTTTATTTTTATGGATTTTTATCAATTTTTAATTTTTATGATTTTTTGAATATTTTTTTTATACAAGAAAAATAACGCTCACAAGTGAACGGGTCCCAAAAAGCAACGCGTCTCTCACAGAAAACCGTTAATCTTTACGAAAAGAGCCGGCAGCGGCGCCATTTGATAACTCAAATTTTACTCAGGTTAAAAAGATTCGTTGTACCAATCTCTTCGAATTGAAAAACTTGTGTTTAATGTGTGACTCAGTTTTATTTTGGTGGAACAAAAATGTGTCGTTGTAGTTTTTAAAATTAAAAGTGCGAAACCTTAAAATAAAAGTGCAATTAAAGTAAATCTAAGTCTAATTAAAAATAATGGTGCAAGTATTTAAAACGTGACTGAAATTAAAAGGCACTAAAGTAAATAACGCAAACTTAAATCTATCTAAGGCAATTTTAAAACGCAACTAAAACTTAAACTAAGGCAATGCTAAAATAAAGCTAAGGCAAATTTAAAGTGCAACTAAATAAAAGGGCGGGAAAAATAAAGCTTAAAATAAAAGACAGAAATTTAAAAAGAAAGACTAACAGAACTGAAAGAAACCTTGATTCGGAAGTTTAAAACTTCCGAATGAACTGGCTTGACTCGGAACTTTTGAATTCCGAGTGAAACAACCTTGATCCGGAACTTCCCAAACCCCAAAACCTTGATTCGGAACTTTTAAGTTGAACCGGAACTTTTTGAGTTCCGAATGAACCTCTTGACCCGGAACTTTGGTTCGGAAGAATTGATCCGGAAGATTTCGTTCGGAACTTCTAATGTTCCGAATGAGTTGCTGATCCGGAACTTCACCTTGATCCGGAACTTTTCGCCCGGAAGTCTTCGTCCGGAAGTTTTCGTCCGGAACTTTGAATGTTCCGGATGAAGCCTCCTTGATACGGAACTTTCGTTCGGAAGTCTTTACTCGGAACTTTTGAATTCCGAATGAACACTCTTGATCCGGAACTTTGAATGTTCCGGATGAAACCCACTGGTTCGGAACTTTGAGAGTTCCGAATGAGCAACCTTCCTTGTCTTGGCTCGGAAGTTTTCCTGGGAACAAAGAAACAGAAACAAACACCCCGAAGAACAAGGGAATCACAGAAACAAGAAATCTAACACAGATTAATGAAAATCAAAACAACGATTAAGCTAAACCAATAATAGAACAACAATTAAACATAAACAAACAACTTAGATCAACAAAACAAACAAATTTAACCACAATAATCAAAAACCCATTTGATCAAAATAAGAACATGAACATGAACACAAACATAAACATAAAAATCAAAGATTAAGAAAGGTAGATGAGAGATTAACAAGATAAAATAAAGATTGACAAGAATTAAATGGAAACTTACTTGAAATTAAAGGAATTTAATATGCAAGACAAGGTAATTAAATTGACAAGTATTTAAATGACAAGGAAATTAAAGGTGCAAGGTAAGTAAATGGTGGAAGACTAATTGTCACACTTAGCCAACAAGAAAAAATAATAATCATCCTAATCTATATATAGGGGAGGATTAGGAAGCTTCCTCCCCTCCTTCCTTTTCTCTTAATTACAAGCTTAAGTCCTTCCTTCTTTAATCTTCATTAATTGCATGCTTAGTCCTTTTCTTCTAATCTTCTTTAAACTTAGACATAAATGACTTTTGGCTCGGGATTTCTTTTGAACTCGTCTTTAAATTCTTCAATAAATAAGACATGCGTTTCTCGGCTTTTGATAAACTTCCGTCTTTTGACTTTTTCTTCGATAAATCTTTAGAATTGGTCTTGGACTTCCGTTCTTTTTGCACTCTTGACTTCTTGACTTCGTCTTTCATCTTTTTTTTCAATAAAAGCCCGTAAATGCCCGTGAATATCCGTTTTTTCTCCACTTTTCACAATTTCGTCCTAAATCACAACAAAAACACAAACCACGCATAATTCCGACATAAAAGACATAAAATACACGTTTTGGTCCGGTTATTATTGTAATTAAGTGGTAGAAACGATGTGTGTTTACACACATATCAATCCCTAACAGTCCCTACAAAACAGACTATTCAGATTAGCACACTCATCTTGTTTTGATCATATCTCACTCATTTTGATGATTCCATTGCATGGCCAACTCTCACATGTGTATGAAATCTTATACTTACGGTAAATGGATTCCACCATGCAATTTTATCAGTTCAAGTCTTGGTTACTTACTGTTTTTAAACATCTAACAATTTAAGCATGATTTTAGCCTTGTTTCTTTTGGTTATTCATCTTTTTAAGCATATTTATAAACACTTGATCCCCACACAACATTTTTATCATCATATATTCATCATATACATATACAACAAGAAAGAAAATACATTTGATCTTTACAAAAATAACAAGAGAAATGGAAAGGATGATCTTCTTTACCAACCAAGATTATATCTTGTTTTTGAAAGACAACAACTTGATGAACACCAAATATATCTCCAAGATCATCAATCACCAAGATAGTTTGTTGAGAAATTAGCCCTAGGACACAATCAAATCACCTCCTTTGTTGTTAAAATGGCCACCAATCAATCAAGGCTTCAAGGTTTCTCCATAATATGGCTAGATAACATGTATCTTGTGGCTAGAAAAGATCAAATTGTGGTGTTGTATGGTGTTGTGGGACGGCAAGTGTAGAGAGTGGGAGAGAGTTTGTAAGTTGTTTGCATGTGTAAATGGAAGTAATGGGAAAGTTAGATGGTTTTGCTAGTTTTTGGTGGGTGAATAAGCTTGAAAATGAAGCTAAGTTACAAGTGTAGCTTAAGTTAGTGTAAGGATGCCACATCTTTGATGTGGTGTCCCTAGTTTGGCCGTCCCTTGGATAGTGGTTTGGGATAAACTTGTTTGTCCCATCCCGCTAATTTACGGGTATTCTTCGATTCTAGTTTCCTCGATTTGCGTGCCCTCGGGTCATTTTACGGAAAACGTTTTTATAAATTACGAATCAACGGCACAAAACGAATCTAATAAAAATTGTCTCATCAAAAACGGAGTTCAAAAACGTAAATACGTAATCCTAAGGTTTCCGGTTTAGTCGTAAAGGACGCTAAATTATGCACGTAAGCCCAAATTTAAATCCGTAAATTGTGAGTTCATCAACCAACACAAAAATAAGTTTCAAAATATTATACGAGAAAATAATTTACTACCTGAAAATGTTAGATTGTCACATGGTTTGTATGTTTAGTTTTTTTATTAACGCTCATATGAATGATTTATTTTAGATATTGTTCAAAGTTTGTTTAAAAGTGATTTTTTATGCTTGAAAATAACTGCTATGTGTTAATAATGCACTATAATGCTCTTGAATGAGACTTAAGTTCATATTTAAGATTAATTAAATAACTAACTGGTCTTAAATTAAAAATAATGTTATGTGTTAAAAATAAACTATAATTCTCTAGAATTAGAATTAAGTTCATATATTGCTATGTGTTAAAAATGCACTATAATGCTCTAGAATTAGACTTATGTTCATATTTTAAGTTCATATAATGCTATGTGTTAAAAATGCACAATAATGCTCTAGAATTAGACTTAAGTTCATATGAATGATTTAGGTAACATGTTGTTCAAAGTTTATTTAAAAGTGACTTTTTATGCTTCAAAATAACTACTATGTGTTAAAAATTAAATATAATTCATGCAGCAAATATATAAGATTGATGTAGTGAAAAAATATGTTATGCAATACTTAAGAACTTACCCTTCGGGTGTCTTATTACTCCATATGTATTGAGATATCTTTTTTCCTTCTTCTGATAGTGGTTGGCCCAATATGATTTTCCGTTGATAAAATGGCGACACTAAAGAAGGAGACAGCTTTACTTGATGTATTTCGTTTCCCATATCATCTGGTGGAGCAATACAGCTAATTGGCGATGCATGCATAATCATTTTTCTTTTTACAGGCTAACGCTTATCTTTTTCTATCTTATATCTTTTAGTAATTAACAGATCTCCTTCTTTGATGCCTTTATCTTCATCATTTGATTTTTCATTCATGCATTGTAACTTTCCGACATTATTTTTCATTAATTTATCCCTTATATCATCAAAGTTTTTTATGTTTCCTTCAGTTCGTAGTTGACTAGATAGCGGATTCTCTTTATATTCTTCATGTTGTTCCACAACAAACAATGGTGTTTTACCTTTAACCTCTCTTGCGTTGTTTTTCGGTAACCGCAATTTCATACTATGTAAACTTTTAATAATTCCCTTTTTCTGAATTTGTAGAGATTTTGCTGGCTCGGCAATTAAGAAACTTTTTGACACACTCTCTTCTGATTCAGCTAAGAAAGGTAGTTTGAAAACGGAGTAGTCAAAATACTTTTTGTTCACTTCTTCAATTGAAGGAAAATCGGTCATTAAACTCTTGATATTTTCCATTCCAATTGATGGAAAGCCAGCTTCTTTGAGATTTTTAAAACCTGTTATTAAAAAAAGTAAATTAAACAACCGTTTTTTTGAAAAAAAATAGAATAACTTGTTTCACTGTAGCATAGTTACTTATTACTGCATCATAGTGTTTTTATCTAGTCATGCATTATAGTTAAACAGTTCATTACTAGTTTTAAAACACTATGTTGTAGTGAAATTAATAATCAAGATAAGAAAGTTGTTTTTCATTTACTTTCATATGCTCCCAAGTTTTCATCTTGTAATTCATCATCTTGCATTCCACCTTCAGTGTCAAGTTCCATATCTTCTTCTTCACTATCAAGTTCCATCTCTTCTTCTTCACTATTAAAGAATAGCGTTTGCGATTGATTTTCAAGGAATGAATTGTCGTAAATGAGAATATATCCCTCGTTGATATCTTTATCGTATACTTCAGAACATATTTCAACATTTAAACAATATGTTTGACAAAAAATCAAATTAAAAAAAATACTTGATCCAATGTTTCTTTATAAACCAGTTTGCACTCTTTAGTTAACTAGTATATCATAGAATATAATTCTAACTAGTATATAAACATTATGATGCGGTGAAATTGTTGCATAAAATGTAGTTATTACATATTACTTAAATATGTAACTAGTTTAGAATATACTACAGACATTCAAGTTTTAAAGGTATTCTAGTTATATTACAGATATTCAATATCCGAAACATACGATATTAGATAAAATATTATTGGAAACCAGAGAAGTGTCATTGTTCATTTACTCTTAGAGGTTTTTCCTGCTTTAGTGGGCGATGCTTCTCCTGCTTTTCCTTTTGTTGTCTTTTTAGGGGCAATAGATGGTTTCTTTTTTTCCCCTTTAACAGGTGATGCTGCTGATGCTGCTGATGCTGCTGCTGCTTTCTTTGTTGTATCTTTAGGTGTAGTATCTTTTGTTGTTGACCTTGTTCGCCTTACATATTCTTGTGTTGAGTCTAGTGATGAGACTGCTTTTATACATAGTCTCATCGTCCAAATAGGGCTTAAAATGCATTAAATATCATCAAAATACCCATATATATGGTTGTGTTTGTTGCTTGTGTATTTTAGGCACGGATATTGAGAAAATGACAAAAGATCACAAGAATCATGCAAAAACGAACACGGGAAACGAAGCCGCACAATGAACCAAGCCCTAATGAAGAATTTTCCCAAGAAAACCTTGAAGACTTGAAGAATTATGAAGAAGGTCCTCCAATATGGAAGAATTGACACTTTATACCCTTGTATCTTCATAATTACAAGATTGGTCCCTAAAGTTTGTCAAAATTACAAAAAGGGCCCTCCACTTTGAAGAATTAATAAGTTTAGCCCCTTAACAAAGCTAAATTGTCAACCATTATCCTCCACAAAATCAAACACATCATGAAGTCCTTCAAAGTACAAGAAATTACAAGTTTGGTCCTTTGAAAATCCCAAAATTACAAAAAGGACCCTTGATTTTCAACATTTGGCAAGAATGGTCTCTCATCAAACAAGACTTGGCATTTTCAGTACTCCAAAATATCAATCATGTAAGTCAAGACCATTATCCATCAACAACATGCCAAAACAGCCCTTCAAGTATCACAAAATGGCAAGAAATACCCCTGAAAATACTTTGGAAAAGTATTTGGGGCAAAAGTGTGAAAACTGAAAGTTTGATTACAAAGGAAATTCAGTTTTGGGGTTTAAATCTGCAAATGACAAGAGAAGGAAAGAAGGGGGTTATATATGGCCAAACAACATTGTTACCTAGACCAACCAGAAGCTGCCACCTGTCCCACTCACACCCCTCAACCAATCACAACACTCCACTCCTCCACCTCAGCCTTCCACTCACCCCGGTTTATACTTAATTAATCCTTGGTGCCTAAACACCTTTTTAAATACTAATCACGCCTAAAACAGATTGAAATCAAGTTCTTCATGTTCATAAACCAAATTGGTCATTTGCTAATTACCAACAATTAACCCCCAATATGGTGCAGATTTATGATTAAGGGTATTGTTAACACATCCCAAACCTTAAACATGACACCCCACCAACCCACATGTTACATGGACCTCCCCTGCTACAAGTTCATACATACTGCCAAAAGGGTGGCAGCAATCCAACGTCCGACATTGTGGCTTACTTTCTAAGCTTCATACACACCCTTTGATCACATTTTCACATGCCAACTCATGCTACACAACAAAATGCAGTCATACGATCCTCAAGTTTTCAAAAGTTCACAAGGGCATTTCAAGGATTCTCCCAACTAGGGTTTACGTTTTTATGCATTCTAGGATCATTGTACATCCTCTATATAAAGGGTATTAGGTCTTTCATTTATCCTTGCTCTTGAATTTTCCTAAGTTCAGTTTTCTGTAAATCCTTTTCAATATTAATGAAATGAGTTTGAAATGTTGAAGAAAGCTCAAGTGCCATTGTTATAACCTGTTTATTATTGTTCTTTGTTCATTATTCTTGAATCAAAAATCTGTTTTCAAAAGAGGAGTGTGCAAAAGTTTGCACATTTTCCACAATTTCTTGATATTTTGTTAAGATCTTGGTCTATCTTGGAATTCTTGGGCAGTAAGGCTGATCATAGCACCCTGATATTGTGTTATCAAGGTGTGGTGAAGCTTATAACTTGGGGATAATCAAGTGTGGAGGACAAGAGTTGCATCAATCAAGGATTTTTCATCTTTCTGATTTTATTATTGTGCTTCTAACTTTGTTGACTCTTAGCAGACTTTGTTGTGGAAGCTTGTGCTTGTTCTTGCTAGCACATAAGCTCAAAATTCGTGGGTGAGGATGTACATCCATGAGGTACACACCCTTAATCTCAAAATCTGAAAATATTTTGGATATATGTGATATTTGAGTGTTGCCTATGTTCTTGTGTATTTTGTGGCTTAATCTTGCTTGAATCTGTTGTTCTCATCTGTTATTGTGTTAATTTGGGATTGGGTGGTCTAAAATCTCACTTTTGATTTGAAAAACTTGGTTTTGAAAAGTTAAAGGGGTGTTTGGGATTACCTGTTTGTGATTGAATCTTGTTATTGTGTTTGTGGAAGTTTGTATTTGTGCTCTATATCTGATATGCAAGTTTTGTGGTTTGAAACCTTGAATCAAAGATTGTGCTATAACTTTGTGAGTTTGACTGTTTTTGACCTAAGAATTTGGGAAAACCTAGAGTTTATGCATGCTTAGGGTTGAAAGCTGTTAAACATCATTAATATAACATACTTGATAGATTTGAGGTGTTGAATCTGGCTTGTGTCAAATACATCAGCAAAGTGAAAAACTGCATGTTTAGTGTTCATCAGTAACATTCATAAGCTTGAATCTTGATTTAGGCTTTAAGTCATTGCATGAAAACTGTTTAAACTTGTTCATTAGAGTTTATAATAGCGTGTGTATGCATTTGGTTGAATTTGGCTGGCTGATTGTTGCTAAAACTGCTTATAAGTGCTTAACTGCTTATTGTTTCATGTCTGTGCTAGATCTGGTACTTTATCGATTAAACTGTATCAATTGGGTGTTTGTGATTGTGATATTTTGATTGTTCTTGACTCCTTTTGATCCAAAGATAATTTGGGTTCCTTTGTGTAATCTGAATCTCCAAAAAAGTCACTAGAGACAAAAAGCAAACAAGTCAAGCAGTGGAAAAAGTTTCCACTGCTCAACACCCAAAACTAGCCCCTGCTAGTGTTATTTTGAACTCAGCTTATCAATAAGCTATTTTAGCTTATCCAGACCTGCAACAACTTATTTTTTTGTGATAGTTCTTCATTATTTGACCCATTTGATTAGACTGGAGCTTATTGGACCTTGACTTTGACTTTTTACTAGAAAACCAACTTATTTGACTTTTACATAAGTGCTTATTTGCTTTTTCCAGCTTATTGAGTCAACTTATTTGAAAACTCTTTGTTGATTTTGCTTAATTAAGTCATTTGAAAGCTAAAGAAACTTGAATCAGCACTTGGGGTGGCCTAGAACTCAAAAACGACTATTTTGTCATTTTCTTTAGATTGCTTATTGCATTTTCAGGCTTATTCCTTGGGCTTATTTCAAATTTCTTTTTACAGAAGTCTTATTTAGGACAAAAGAAGATTGTGTGTCTAATTTCAGCTTATGGCATTGGCTTATAGCTTAATGGGCAAAAAAGCCCATTAAGAATAAGCTGTTTGGTATACAGTTGTTTAAAATCAAATTTTGAGTCAAGTAGTGCTTTTTGGGCTTATTTTGGACATTTTTTTATATTGGGCCCAAATTAGCCCATTTAGTGATCTGTTTTGGGTATAGCCCATTTTCTAGGCCCATTATGGGTATTTAGGTAATTTAACTTTCATTTCTGAGTTATTTAGGTTAAATAAAGCTAGTTTGCAAGTTTTTAGAATTTTTATGATTTTTGTATTTTTAATAATATTTTAATATTATTTTATTGTTAAAAATTAAAAGTCTAATTTTCTAAGTTTTTATATTTTCCTAGATTGTAGACACTTAATTAGGAATTTTGCAACTTTCTAAATATTTTTAGAGTCTTTTAATTATTTTCTAGAATTAATTTAAGTTTTAATTGATTTTAATAGTTTTTAATTGTTTAAAAATAGTTTAGAAGTTTTAAAATTTTGAAAAATACTTTTTAGCTTAATTAGAGTATTTTTAAGGTTTACAAACTTTAAGATCTTGTTTGGGACTTTTTAATAGTTAATATTAATTTTTTGGGCTTTAATTAGCATTAAAAAGTCATTATTTAATTAATTAAAAGGTTTTGGCACGTTTGTATTTTTTGTAAACTCTTAGAATATTTTTGTGGATTTTTAGTGATTTTTAGTGATTTTTAGGAATTTTTAGGGTAAAATTTTAATTTTGGTGCTTTTTATGGTTTTACGTGTACACCTTTTTCGCCTTAGTTTAATTCGACGTCGTAACCGTCATTCTCTTCTTATTTCTTTTCTATTTTTCTTTCTCACAAATATAATCACAAAGATAATCATTTCATCACACACACTAAGCCTCCTTGAGAACGATTCCCCACTTTGGGTCATTTGTACACGGTTTTCCTAAATCGTCATACTTAATACTTGCCAATTTTGCTCTCTTTTCCTAAAGAGTAGTAAAACCACTACATCATTTTTGGCGCCGCTGCCGGGGAGGCGTGTTGTGTTTTGATTTGGAATTGTTGTTTTTATATACTAACCAAAATAGTATTTGTATTAGTAGCACTCTACTAATACGTATTATCGGTTTTCGGTTTTTGTGTGAATACTATTACTATAGTGTATACGTAGAACAATAAATTCACAGGTACTCCAAATACGTGAGAAATCACAACCTTGACTTGGGAGGTCATTACCCAATCATTGTATTCGAATCTCAAACCAAAGAAAAAGGCAAAAATAGATAAATACTTTCGTGAAGCTCAATCTTGAAAAATACAAACTATAAGGTGGGTATAAGGCGGATATTATAAAATATATCCTAAGGAAAAAGGCTCTTAAGTGCTTCGCGCCGCCTCGTTTCCCCGCTTGCTTGTGATTATTTTATTTTGAGAGCTAATCGAGGGTTTTGCCGCCCAAAGTATTACTAAGTATCATATATATTTTCTTTGTTTCAATTGATTAAACCCTCTTGAACGTTTTGGTGTTCCGCCAACGTTCTAAAGTCATCGAAGGCGTTCACTTCACGCGGTCGTTTTCATTCCTTGAGGCTTCTTTAATCAAGAGATTTGATTAAGGAGGAGATTTGTAGATTTGTGTCTACTTAATACATTCACCAAAATCCAAAAAAGTTAATACAATCAAAAACCCACAAAAAATTGAAAAATACAAAACACCAAAAAGAATCTTCTTTGCTCGTCCCCTCGTTGTACGTGACGTTTATGCTAACTCGTAATCAAGCAAGACGTGCACGTAAACGAAAAAACAAAACTCCCACTCCCAATCTTTCTAGTGAGGAGTCTCCTATTGACGAACCCATTGTAAGAGTAGCACCAACCATGGCGAATCGAACTATGATGGAGTTACTTCAAGCACCCACCGAGGGTTATGGAGAGGCTATTGTGATTCCCGCTATGCTTGCGGAGAATTTTGAGGTGAAAACGGGTTTGTTGTCGATGATCCAAAACAACAAATTCATGGTGATGAGAAGGACAATCCACACAACCATATCCGCCAATTCAATCGTCTTACCGCCACTTGCAAGTTTAAGGATGTCTCGAATGACTCGATTAAGATGATGCTTTGTCCGTATTCCTTAGCGGGGCCCGCTAAAATTTGGTTAGAGAAATAGCCACCTAATTCTATATTGACGTGGAAGGATCTCGTGTCTAAGTTTGTGAACCAATTTTTTCCGCCCTCTAAGACTACGCACTTGAAAAACGAGATTTCAAAATTTTCACAAGAGTTTAATGAAAGTTTTTCAACGGCTTGGAATAGGTTTAAGGAGATGTTACATGAATGTCCTCATCACGGTTTTTCCGACTTGCATCAAATTGACACGTTTTACAATGGACTTAATGATCATGAAAGGGATTATTTAAATGCCGCCGCGGGTGGTAATTTTTTGTGTAAAACGGTTGAGGAAGCTTTGGTGATAATTGAGAATAGATTAAGGTGTATAGTCCTCGTAGCACGTCTAGTGTTCGGAAGGCTTCGTCTTCGGCTTCACCTTCTTTGTCTACTACCATCGATGCTTGCCAAATTGAGGCGAACTTGGAAAACAAGATTTTTGATAAGCTAAAAGGACTTTTGATTGAGTTTAAAGTTGGTGAACCAAGTGCTCCCGCTACGGCTAATGCGGTTGAGGTTTCGTGCATGTATTGTGGTGGAGGTCATGATTTCTCCGAGTGCATTACCAACGGTGGTAACACTTCGAGTGCCTACGCGGCCACGGGAAATTACAACAAAAACGGTCAAGTTTCCCGCTCTAATCAATTGACTCCATCGGGTTTTGGTTCAAATCAAAATGCTAACAACAACTATCGCAAAAATCAAGTTGGTTTCAAAAACAATTTCAACAAGGGAAACTATGGTAATCAAGGGGCTAATAATAAAGTTTCAAACAAAAATCAAAATGATTTTCAAACAACAACAAAGGTTTGCAAACATTAAAAGATCTTCCAAATGAATTTGTTGAATACGCTAATGGGAATGATGCTAGGTTTGACAATATTCAAAGAGAAATCATTAGCCTAAGATCCGATTTTAAGAACGACTTGAAGAAAGAGTTGAAAAATGAGTTAGCTAATGAACTTAAGATCCACACCAACAAGATGGAAGGAAATGTCACAAGGTTACAACAAAACCAACAAAAAATGGAACAAGGGCAACATGAGATTAAACAAGAAATGATTAAAGCCAAGAAAAAGCAATCCGTATTTGAAGATAAAATCTCGTCTATGTTTGAGGCAATAATGTGTAAACCGTCTTCGAGTAGTCTTCCTAGCAACACCGTATCCAACCCTAAGGGTGAGATGAAAGTGATTACCACATGTAGTGGTAAGACACTTAAGGAATCGACTCCTCAACCAATTGCTCCTACGGAGGAAGCAATTGAGGAAGAACCCGAGGTGGTGGTCCAAAAGGAGCATGTTCCAATCCCACGAAGTACCGCTCATACCACACCTACGGTTGAACCATTACCAACATTGGAACCCGAGATTCCAAAGGCTATGCCTACTATGCCTCAACCCACACCACCTTTGCCCTATCCATCGAGACTTAGAAAGGAGAAACGTCAAGAGCGCGACAACTATCAATTTGAGCTTTTTATGAAAATGTTTCGTGATTTTTACTTTAATGTGAGTTTCGTCGATGCTTTGGTCATGATGCCTCGATTTGCCGCTAACTTTAAGAGTATGTTGAAAAACAAGGAGAAATTGCACCAATTGTCTAGTTGTTCGTCGGTTTATCTTAATCGCATACCTCAAAAAGTCGATGATCCCGGTAAATTTTTGATCCCTTGTGCAATCCAAGATATGGAAGAATGCTTCGCCTTGGCCGATCTTGGTGCTAGCATTAACTTGATGCCACTTGCAATCTTCAAGTCGCTCAATCTTCCTAATCTTACTCCTTCACTAATGTCTATCGAGTTGGCCGACCATTCCACGATTGCCGCATGTGGATTGGAAGAAGACGTTTTTGTGAAAGTGGGGAAGTTCTACTATCCCGTAGACTTTATCGTTGTTGATATCCCCACGGATCCTCAAGTTCCTCTTATTTTAGGTCGTTCGTTTTTAGATACGTCTATGGCTTTGATCAATGTTCATGCTAGAAAGATCACCTTACGTTTCAACGACGAGGAACTTGTTATAAACGCAACTCAAAACTCTTAAATTTCTCATGTTTATTCCGTTGCAACCATAAACCTCGTTGATATGATTGACGTGGTTTGCGAGGAATTTTCACAAGAAGTTCTAGGTTTTGGTGATGAAGAAACTAGTGGCAATCCCACTATGTTAGATCCAATTCTTGATAATTCGACACCAACCTTCACTCCATTTGAAGGTGGTGGTTTTACGTTGGAATAATTCGATGTTCCACGTACTTGTAACGAAGACCTCGACAACGATGAGGACTTCTCGATTATCAAGGATTTTCTTAACGATTTCCCATTTCCTCCTACCGAGGAGGTTATGAGTATCGAGCCCAAATCTTCACTTGAGGAACCACCTATCCTCGAGTTGAAAGATTTACCTCCTCATCTCAAATATGTCTATTTGGAGGAGGGCGACAAGTTGCCGGTTATTATTGCGAAGGAACTTTCGAATGATGAAAAAACTGCACTTGTCGATGTTCTAAAGGATCAAAAAGGGGCAATTGCGTGGAAGTTATCCGACATTAAGGGGATCGATCCCAAGTTTTGTACCCACAAAATCTTAATGGAGGAGGATTACAAGCCCGCAATCCAATGTCAAAGGAGGATGAACCCCAAAATTCACGACGTCATCAAAAAGGAAGTCCTTAAACTCCTTGACGCGGGAATGATTTATCCTATTTCTGATAGCCCTTGGGTGAGTCCTATTCATTGTGTCCCTAAAAAGGGAGGAATGACCGTTGTGCCAAACGATGCCAACGAGTTAATTCCCACTAGACTCGTGACCGGCATGGAGAGTGTGCATTGACTATCGTAATTTAAATGAAGCCACTCGAAAAGACCATTTTCCCTTGCCCTTCATGGACCAAATGTTGGAGCGTCTTGCGCGAAATGATTTCTATTGCTTTTTAGATGGTTTTTCCGGTTACTTCCAAATTCCCATCGATCCTCGTGATCAAGAAAAAACTACGTTTACGTGTCCATATGGAACGTTTGCCTATCGTAGAATGCCATTCGGACTTTGCAATGCACCGGGAACCTTTCAAAGGTGCATGATGGCTATTTTTCATGACATTATCGAGAAGACGATGGAAGTCTTCATGGATGACTTTTCCGTGTTTGGTAATTCGTTCACTTCATGTTTGTCGAATCTTGAGAGAATGTTGAAACGTTGTGAGGAAACCAACCTTGTGCTCAATTGGGAAAAGTGTCATTTTATGGTTAAGAGTGGAATCGTCTTAGGGCACAAGGTCTCGAAAGCGGGGATTAAGGTAGATCAAGCTAAGGTAGACGTCATCGCCAAATTACCTCATCCCAAAACCGTTAAGGGAGTTAGGAGTTTCCTAGGCTACGCGGGCTTTTATCGTCGATTCATCAAGGATTTTTCAAAGATCTCTCGACCCATTACACATCTTCTTGAAAAAGAAGCACGTTTTGTCTTTGACGAAGATTGTGTACGAGCCTTTGAAATCCTTAAGAGGAAACTTACCGAAGCTCCCATTCTTGTTGCTCCCAATTGGAACATCCCCTTTGAGCTCATGTGTGATGCTAGTGATTACGCTATTAGGGCCATATTGGGGCAACGTCATGTAAAGCACTTCTTGCCTATTCACTATGCTAGCAAGACGATGACCGAGGCTCAACTTAAATACACTACAACGGAGAAGGAGTTCCTTGCCGTGGTGTATGCATTTGAGAAATTTCGACCTTATCTCGTCTTGACGAAATGCATAGTGTATACGGATCATTCGGCTATCAAGTATCTCATGGCTAAACAAGATGCAAAGCCGAGATTACTTCGTTGGATTCTCCTCCTTCAAGAATTTGACCACAAAATTGTTGACAAAAAGGAGCCAAGAATCTAGCGGCCGATCATCTTTCTCGTTTGGAAGATCCTCACCAAAGTGTTTACGAGACCAAGGAAATCACCGAAACATTTCCGCTCGAGACACTTGGTGTAGTGAATTCTAAGCTTGATTCTTCCACCCCATGGTTTGCGGACTTTGCAAATTACCATGCGGGTAACTTCATCATCAAGGGTATGATGACTCAAGAAAAACAAAAATTCTTTCGTGACGTCAAGTTCTACTTTTGGAACGACCCTTACTTGTTTCGAACTTGTGCATATCAAATCATCCGACGTTGTGTATTTGGCATCGAAGCTTCTAATATCCTTAGAGCTTTCCATGAGGGATCCACGGGTGGTCACCACGGTGCTAATCTCACGGCTAAGAAGGTGTTTGATGCCGGCTTCTTTTGGCCTACTATTTACCGAGATTCACAAGATCTTGTGAAGTCGTGTGGCTCATGCCAACGACAAGGAAAAGCCTCACAAAAAGATGAAATGCCAAAAAATATCATCCAAGTGTGTGAGATCTTTGACATTTTGGGCATAGACTTTATAGGTCCGTTCCCATTATCTCGTGGTAATAAGTATATCCTCGTTGCGGTTGACTACCTATCTAAGTGGGTGGAAGCTAAGGCTTTGCCCACCAATGATGCTCGTGTGGTAGTCAAGTTTTTGAAAAGCTTGTTTTCTCGGTTTGGAACCCCTCGTGCGATCATAAGCGATCATGGAACCCATTTTTGTAACGACCAATTCGAAAGGGTCCTAAGGAAAAATGGGGTTACACATCGGCTTTCTACGGCTTATCACCCACAAACGAGTGGGCAAGTCGAGGTTTCAAACCGAGCGTTAAAGAGGATCTTGGAGAGATCCGTTGGGGAAAACCGACAATCTTGGTCGGATAAGTTGGACGATGCTTTATGGGCCTTTAGGACCGCTCATAAGACGCCCATTGGGTGCACTCCCTATAAGCTTGTGTATGGGATGATTTGCCACTTGCCTATCGAATTGGAACACAAGGCTTATTGGGCCCTAAAGCATTGTAATGATGATATGGAGACCGCGGGAAAACACCGGAAAATGTAATTAAATGAATTGGATGAATTGAGGGACATTGCTTATGAAAATTCATTGATTTATAAGGAAAAAACTAAAAAGTTTCATGATTCTAAAATTAAAAACCGGGTTTTTAACATTGGGGATCAAGTTTTGCTTTTTAATTCTCGCTTGAAAATCTTTTCCGGTAAGTTGAAATCCCGTTGGTCCGATCCATTCACCGTGACTCAAGTATTTCCATATGGGACCATCGAGCTAGCTCAAAATGATGGCCCCAATTTCAAGGTGAATGGACATAGGTTGAAGCACTACTTTAGCAGGGAAGTTCCATCCTTGAACTACCTCGACCAAGTCACTTTCCCCAATGATAATTAGTATTGAGGGGATCGAGTCGAGCTCATGACTCGGTAATCAAAAACGAGGTGCCTCGTGGGGGAGTCCCATGCTTATCCTATGTACATATTATCGCTTTCTAATGTAGTAACGTGTGGGGATTTGTGCCCTTCCAACCTTTGTTCCGTGGTTGTTTGTGAATTGTGGACTTTAGATGATCATGATCTTCACGATTGGAGCCTCTCGTGTTCGTTCTATGGGAGCACTCGATCGTTTGCTTTGAAGACTTTCTCAATATCCATGATATATCCTTTGATGTTCTAACCTTAGGTTTATAGCACACTTCATAAATGACTATTAATTTATTGGTAACACCCTTTCCATGCTAGATTAGGCATTCGACTACGTCTCTAGTATGGGGGTGTTTGCACCCCTAGACTCGAAACATTGAGGACAATGTTTAACTTTAGTATGCGGGGGGTGAATAGATACTTGCCTTGCCAAACCTTCACGCTTTCCAAAGTTTATCTTTTTGTTTATCGTTTTGTTGCAAAATAAGGATAAAAATGGCCAAATTTTAAAATTTGTCTCATGTTTTATAAGTGTTTGAAGACACGAATGTAGGTTTTCCGATGGCGAGAATAAGAGTAAATTTTGACTCGACCGTGCGTGTTGAGCACTTAGCTTTGATTCCTTAACTTCACATTAGGCTAAGTCTCTTAAAAGAGGACGAGAAATGATAGGGTTAATTATAAGTTACTATGCTAAACGTAGAGTACTCGTATTCTTTCTAAAACTCATGTGTTCTCGTTGTTTGCTTATTCTCCCTTCGCATGTAAATATTTTTTGCTTAATAAATATTGACTTAGCGGTTTAGTTGGGATTGTTAGGTTTCTAGTCTTTTCTAGTAGCTTCCGTGTAATTAAATTGGGAAGACATTAAGGTATCGCCAGCGTCGCGGTTTTGAAGTATTGGCACCCTAATAATCAAAAGCTTCACCCAATAATAAGATTTCAAGTGCTCACCTAAATCAAGCAATTAAATTTGAAGCCCCACAAGGCCGAAAAATCTATGCAAAATTGAAAGTGAATCAAGCCTTAATCTTCGAAGCTTTAAAGATCTAAAATTCGCCTTAGCGTGAGGATATACGTCTTTGGCTAATAAAACTACCGATGAGGTGGATAATAAAAGGCAAGGCAAGACCGAAGTCATAATAAAAGCTTCATGGCGAAGTTGAATAAAAGATGAAGGTAAACCAAAGATAATAAGGCCCTTCCGTTAGGGGGCGTATAAAAATCTTGGTAATAAGTCTCATGTTCAAAACCGTTATAAAACCGTGTTTATCGATTCTTCTTGTCAACTTAATTTTTTGACATCGTTGTCTGTTGGGAGGGGTTATTGATTTGATGGTCTTGGTTACACCGTTAGGACTCTATTTTTAGACCTAAATCTTATTATCGCATAAGTCAAACAATGTATCCTCGTGAAACATTCAAGCCAATATAAAATATAAGAGATACAACTTAGGAATAATGGGAGGATAAGTACTTGATTAGGGCATATGAGTAGTGTTAGCATTACTAACTTATAATGACAATAATCTCGTTGCACGCTTGGCGTGGAATTGGGGTGAAAATCGAGGACGATGAAATTATTTCTAACGAAGCATTCACGTGTTCTTATTCTATGAACCTAAACGTCCCATTTTGCGATGAAAATCATACATTATGTCTAAAACGCAAGTAGTAGTAGCAATAGTAGTAGTGTAGCTAGTATATCGTTCAATAAAGTGAATAAAAATGAATTTTGGAGATGCTACGATACTTTATTCTAGCATTGCGTGAGGGCACGGCAATGGTTTAGTATGGGGGAATGATGAGACTGCTTTTATACATAGTCTCATCGTCCAAATAGGGCTTAAAATGCATTAAATATCATCAAAATACCCATATATATGCTTGTATTTGTTGCTTGTGTATTTTAGGTACGGATATTGAGAAAATGACAAAAGATCACAAGAATCATGCAAAAACGAACACAGGAAACGAAGCCGCACAATGAACCAAGCCCTAATGAAGAATTTTCCCAAGAAAACCTTGAAGATTTGAAGAATTATGAAGAAGGGTCCTCCAATATGGAAGAATTGACACTTTATACCCTTGTATCTTCATAATTACAAGATTGATTCCTAAAGTTTGTCAAAATTACAAAAAGGGCCCTCCATTTTGAAGAATTGACAAGTTTAGCCCCTCAACAAAGCTAAATTGTCAACCATTATCCTCCACAAAGTCAAACACATCATGAAGTCCTTTAAAGTACAAGAAATTACAAGTTTGGTCCTTTGAAAATCCCAAAATTACAAAAAGGACCCTTAATTTTCAAATTTTGGCAAGAATGGTCCCTCATCAAACAAGACTTGGCAATTTCAGTCCTCCAAAATATCAATCATACAAGTCAAGACCATTATCCATCAACAAAATGCCAAAACATCCCTTCAAGTATCACAAAATGGCAAGAAATACCCCTGAAAATACTTTGGAAAAGTATTTGGGGCAAAAGTGTGAAAACTGAAAGTTTGATTACAAAGGAAATTCAGTTTTGGGGTTTAAATCTGCAAATGACAAGAGAAGGAAAGAAAGGGGGTTATATATGGCCAGACAACATTATTACCTAGACTAACCAGAAGCTGCCACCTGTCCCACTCACACCCCTCAACCAATCACAACACTCCACTCCTCCACCTCAGCCTTCCACTCAACCCGGTTTATACTTAATTAATCCTTGGCGCCTAAACACCTTTTTAAATACTAATCACCCCTAAAACAGATTGAAATCAAGTTCTTCATGTTCATAAACCAAATTGGGCATTTGCTAATTACAAACAATTAACCCCCAATATGGTGCAGATTTATAATTAAGGGTATTGTTAACACATCCCAAACCTTAAACATGACACCCCACCAACCCACATGTTACATGGGACCTCCCCTGCTACAAGTTCATACATACTGCCAAAAGGGTGGCAGCAATCCAACGTCCCACATTGTGGCTTACTTTCTAAGCTTCATACACACCCTTTGATCACATTTTCACATGCGAACTCATGCTACACAACAAAATGCAGTCACATGATCCTCAAGTTTTCAAAAGTTCACAAGGGCATTTCAGGGATTCTCCCAACTAGGGTTTACGTTTTTATGTATTCTAGGATCATTGTACACCCTCTATATAAAGGGTATTAGGTCTTTCATTTATCCTTGCTCTTGAATTTTCCTAAGTTCACTTTTCTGTAAATCCTTTTCAATATTAATGAAATGAGTTTGAAATGTTTGAGAAAGCTCAAGTGCCATTGTTATAACCTGTTTTTATTGTTCTTTGTTCATTATTCTTGAATCAAAAATCTGTTTTCAAAAGAGGAGTGTGCAAAAGTTTGCACATTTTCCACAATTTCTTGATATTTTGCTAAGATCTTGGTCTATCTTGGAATTCTTGGGCTATAGGGCTGATCATAGCACCCTGATATTGTGTTATCAAGGTGTGGTGAAGCTTATATATTGGGATAATCAAGTGTGGAGGACAAGAGATACATCAATCAAGGATTTTTCATCTTTCTGATTTTATAATTGTGCTTCTAACTTTGTTGATTCTTAGCAGGCTTTGTTGTGGAAGCTTGTGCTTGTTCTTGCTAGCACATAAGCTCAAAATTCGTGGGTGTGGATGTACATCCATGAGGTACACACCCTTAATCTCAAAATCTGAAAATATTTTGGATATTTGTGATATTTGAGTGTTGCCTATGTTCTTGTGTATTTTGTGGCTTAATCTTGCTTGAATCCGTTGTTCTCATCTGTTATTGTGTTAATTTGGGCTTGGGTGGTCTGAAATTACACTTTTGATTCGAAAAACTTGGTTTTGAAAAGTTAAAGGGGTGTTTGGGATTACCTGTTTGTGATTGAATCTTGTTATTGTGTTTGTGGAAGTTTGTATTTGTGCTCTATATCTGATATACACTTGTTTGAGAGTGTTTTGCTACAAGTTTTGTGGTTTGAAACCTTGAATCAAAGATTGTGCTATAACTTTGTGAGTGTGACTGTTTTTGACCTAAGAATTTGGGAAAACCTAGAGTTTTTGCATGCTTAGGGTTGAAAGTGGTTAAAACATCATTAATATAACATACTTGATAGATTTGAGGTGTTGAATCTGGCTTGTGTGTCAAATACATCAGCAAAGTGAAAAACTGCATGTTTAGTGTTCATCAGTAACATTCATAAGCTTGAATCTTGATTTTGGCTTTAAGCCATTGCATGAAAACTGTTTAAACTTGTTCATTAGAGTTTATAATAGCTTGCGTATGCAATTGGTTGAATTTGGCTGGCTGATTATTGCTAAAACTGCTTATAAGTGCTTAACTGCTTATTGTTTCATGTCTGTGCTAGATCTGGTACTTTATTGATTAAATTGTATCAATTGGTTGTTTGTGATTGTGATATTTTGATTGTTCTTGACTCCTTTTGATCCAAAGATCATTTGGGTGCCTTTGTGTAATCTGAATCTCCAAAAAAGTCACTAAAGACAAAAAGTCAAACAAGTTAAGCAGTGGAAAAAGTTTCCACTGCTCAACACCCAAAACTAGCCCTTGCTAGTGTTATTTTGAACTCAGCTTATCAATAAGCTATTTTAGCTTATCCAGATCTGCAACAACTTATTTTTTGTGATAGATCTTCATTATTTGACCCATTTGATTAGACTGGAGCTTATTGGACCTTGACTTTGACTTTTTACTAGAAAACCAACTTATTTAACTTTTACATAAGTGCTTATTTGCTTTTTCCAGCTTATTGAGTCAACTTATTTGAAAACTCTTTGTTGATTTTGCTTAATTAAGTCATTTGAAAGCTAAAGAAACTTGAATCAGCACTTGGGGTGGCCTAGAACTCAAAAACGACTATTTTGTCGTTTTCTTTAGATTGCTTATTGCATTTTTAGGCTTATTCCTTGTGCTTATTTCAAATTTCTTTTTACAGAAGTCTTATTAAGGACAAAAGAAGCTTGTGTGTCTAATTTCAGCTTATAGCATTGGCTTATAGCTTAATGGGCCAAAAAGCCCATTAAGAATAAGCTGTTTGGTATAAGCTAGCTTATTTCACACTTTTAGGTTTTGGGCCTTTGAAAAAAGTTGTTTAAAATCAAATTTTGAGTCAAGTAGTGCTTTTTGGGCTTATTTTGGACATGTTTTTATATTGGGCCCAAATTAGCCCATTTAGTGATCTGTTTTGGGTATAGCCCATTTTCTAGGCCCATTAAGGGTATTTAGGTAATTTCTCTTTCATTTCTGAGTTATTTAGGTTAAATAGAGCTGGTTTGCAAGTTTTTTGTATTTTTTATGATTTTTGGATTTTTAATAATATTTTAATATTATTTTATTGTTAAAAATTAAAAGTCTGATTTTCTAAGTTTTTATATTTTTCCTAGATTGTAGACACTTAATTAGGAATTTTTCAACTTTCCAAATATTTTTAGAGTCTTTTAATTATTTTCTAGAATTAATTTAAGTTTTAATTGATTTTAATAGTTTTTAATTGTTTAAAAATAGTTTTTAGAAGTTTTAAATATTTGAAAAATACTTTTTAGCTTAATTAGGGTATTTTTAAGGTTTACAAACTTTAAGATCTTGTTTGGACTTTTTAATAGTTAATATTGATTTTTAGGGCTTTAATTAGCATTAAAAAGTCATTATTTAATTAATTAAAAGGTTTTGACAAGTTTGGATTTTTTGTAAACTCTTAGAATATTTTTGTGGATTTTTAGTGATTTTTAGGAATTTTTAGGGTAAAATTCTAATTTTGGTGCTTTTTACGGTTTTACGTGTACACCTTTTTCGTCTTAGTTTAATTCGACATCGTAACCGTCATTCTCTTCTTATCTATTTTCTATTTTTCTTTCTCACAAATATAATCACAAAGATAATCATTTCATCACACACACACTAAGCCTCCTTGAGAACGATTCCCCACTTTAGGTCATTTGTACACGGTTTTCCTAAATCGTTGTACTTAATACTTGCCACTTTTGCTCTCTTTTCCTAAAGAGTAGTAAAACCACTACATCATCTAGCGTAGAATTCCCTTCATCCATTGTTACAGGCTCAGCATTACCATATTCATTGGCGTCGATACCTTTATGCATCCTAACTTCCACATTCCCAACAGGCTCAACAATATTTGTCTCATCAGCGTCGTCACCTTCATTCATCCCAACTTCTACATATTCATTCAAACCAATTTCATCCAATACATTATCTCTAACTGCATCAGCCTTATCTTGATGATTCAAAGCATCATCATCGTTATACATTCTCTTTAAGAATGTTTTTCTTTTTTGAACAATCTCCTTGAAGTCATCGTCAACTGGGTATTCATTCAATGCTATTATTAGCTTCTCGTCATGATCTTCAAACAGTTCAATAAGCTTAATGAGCTTATCATTCAAGAAAATCTTCATATCCTGTGTGTTTTTGAAAAAAAATGTTAGTAAAACATAACTTTGATGCATTAAACTTTTTAACTTATTTTAAATAATATATGCTTGTATTATTTTGAGAAAAATAAAATAAAATTAAATAAAATATAATATATATATTAAGCTATGATGTGTTGAAATTTTTATCTTTATTGGAGTAAGATATGCTATTTTTAGGATCACAAACTCTTCAATAAGCTTTATGAGGTTATCATTTAAGAAAAACTTCATATCCTGTGTGTTTTTGAAAAAAAAAGTGTTAGTTAAACATAACTTTGATGCATCAAACTTTTTATCTTATTTTAAAAAAAATATGTATATACATAAAAAATGAGTTTGATGCATTAAACATAAATTCAGTAAAGATATGATGAATTATTTTTGCAAAATAGTCTATGTTAACTAAAATCTAACTTTGATGCATTAAACTTTCTAAACTAATGCATTAAGATATGGTGCTTATATTTTTACTTAATAATACAAAAGAGACTTGATGATTACCTGACTAGTTTTTGATTTGAACTGTTCTAGATTCTCTTCTCGGCTAGTACTTCCACCCTCTGTTAACACAATGATCAAACCTAATATTAGAAATCATCATCTGATTCCATATATCTATATTTATTTAATATAAGATTATAACTTACCTAGTAGATTATTTCGTTCTTTTCTTTTCTTTAATTTGTTTATTGGTTTTTTAATATATTCAAATCCTTTGAATATAGGAAGTTTACCAAAGCCTACACTCTCTATTTCTTGTGCTTCTCCTTTTTTAGCAGTTCTGTACTCCATCCTTTGAATACAAGTGATGTTCTTTCAACTTTTAGATTATGCGAATCTATTGAACTGCAGTATATAAGCTAAAAAGGAAAAAAATATATTAGCATTATATTTCATAATTTATTGCATCATAATTTAGATATAATACATTAGTAGTTAATGCTGTTAAAAAACATACCGCCAATACTACTGTGGAAAAAGCAAAGGTTTTTCCTGCTGACCAATCCTTGATCTCTGATCGAATACAGTCAGAAATATACTCGCACCAATCAAATTGTTGAAATTCTTTCATTCGTTTTACCGATGGTATGAATCTTTGATTTACAGTGCCATCTTTGTTCCCTTCAGCTAGACAAGAGAAGAAAATTACCAAAAAGCCGACTTGGAAAAACCAATTTGTTTCGGTCAAGCTAGCAACATGATCTTTAAGCTTCGAAATATTTATCCTGTCTGCATCCTCTCCTGCAAAGGGTGTTGTTGCTCTCCATGTAGTTGTCTTATCTTCAGACGTTGTGCTAGGTAGAGAGATAACTTTCTTTTCACCCATCGAAACACCCAGAATGTCATGAATTAATTCTTCTTTCATCCTCCATCTTTATAGTGTCTGTTTCAAGATCATAGTTTTGTACAATCCGAAATGTCATCTTGGTCAGAACCGACATATACTCAAAATTACCGATGAAATGTCCCAACCCCATTTCTTCTATAACCTTAAGTTGTCTAGTTGTGCACGCTTTTAACAAATGATTCAAATGACGCACTGACATTCTTGGGATGATATTGGGAAATAATGCTTTGCCTTTTTTAGAAACTTTTTTTTCAGCAACTTCTTTTTCAGCTACCTTCTCTACCACTTTCTTCGCTTTAATCCTCCGAATTCTCATCATCTTACCTTTTTCAGCTACCTTCTCTACCACTTCCTTCTCTACCACAACACTTGGAGCATCTGTTTTTGATGTCTCAACATTTTCTGATTGAATTTGTTTAGCATCGTCAAGTACCTCAGTTGAAACTGGAATATCGACTGCTTTGCCTTTTTTAGCAACTTCTTTTTGAGCAACTTCTTTTTCAGCTACCTTCTCTACCACTTTCTTCGCATTAATCCTCCATTTCTCACCATCTTACCTTTTCCAGCTACCTTCTCTACCACAGCAGTTGGAGCATATGTCTTTGATGTATCAACATTATCTGATTGAATTTGTTAAGCATCATCAAGTACCTCAGTTAAATATGGAATATCAACTGCTGCAACCTTTTTCTTTTTTTTGGTTTGGCTTCCTCCTTCATCAGTTGGGATGTCATCAGCTGCTGCTCTTTTACAAGTAACTTTGTTTTTAACACATATTTTTTTGTTTGGAAGATACTTCACTTGAAATAACTCCCCTTGGTTCTGAGAGTCCTTTATTGCTTTTACCTGTAAATAATAAACAATGTTATCCAACTTGTAAAAATTTACTGCATCATTACACATCCAATACATATAATGATAGAGTAAAATTTTAACACACATTAAAACATTAGATTACAAATTTTTACACCTCACAGTCATTTTCAAGCATGAAAACTCACATTTAATGATACTTTAGACAACAGCTAACCAGAATCATTCATATGAATTTAACTTGGATTTTAGAGCATCAGAGTAAAAATTTTAACACATCACAGTGATTTTCAAACATGAAAACTCACATTTAATCAAATTTTGAACAATAGCCAACCTAAATCATGCATATAAATGTAACTCGGAATATAGAGCATTATAGTTCAAATTTTAACACATGACACTGATTTTCAAGCTTATAAACATTCATTTAATCAAAATATGAACAATATCTAACCTAATTCGTTCATATGAACCTAACTCGGATTTTAGAACATTAGAGTATAAATTTTAACACATCGCAGTGATTTTTAAGCATGAAATCTCACATTTAATCATACATTAGACAACGGCTAAATAAAATCATTCATATGAATCTAACTCGGATTTTAGAGCATTAGAGTACAAATTTTAACACATTATAGTGTTTTTCAAGCATGATAACTCACATTTAATCATACTTTAGGCAATTGCTAACATAAATCATTCATATGAACCTAAATCACATTCTAGAGCATTAGAGTACAATTTTTATCACATCAAACTGATTTTCAAGCATATAAACAATCATTTAATCAAAATTTGAACAATATGTAACCTAATTCATTCATATGAACCTAACTCGGATTTTATAACATTAGAGTCAAAATTTTAACACATCCTAGTGATTTTCAAGCATGAAAACTCACATTTAATCAAACTTTAGACAACGGCTAACCTAAATCATTCATATGAACCTAACTTGGATTCTATAGCATTAGAGTGCAATTTTTATCATATCAAAGTGTTTTTCAAGCATGTAAACTCACGTTTAATCAAAGCTTGAACAACAGCTAACCTAAATCATTCATTTGAACCTAACTCAGAATCTAGAGCATTAGAATACAAATTTTAACACATCACTCTGATTTTAAAACATATAAACTCGCATTTAATCAAACTTTAAACAACAGTTAACATAAATCATTCATATCAACCTAACTCGAATTTTAGAGCATTAGAGTACAAATTTTAACACATCACAATGATTTTCAAGCATGACATCTCACATTTAATCATACTTAAGACAACGACTAACTAAAATCATTCATATGAACTCGGATTTTAGAGCATTAGAGTACAAATTTTAACACATTATAGTGTTTTTCAAGCATGATAACTCACATTTAATCATACTTTAGACAACGGCTACCATAAATCATTCATATGAACCTAAATCACATTCTAGAGCATTAGAGTATAATTTTTATCACATCAAACTGATTTTAAAGCAAATAACCAATCATTTATTCGAAATTTGAACAATATGTAACCTAATTCATTCGTATGAACCTAACTCAGATTTTATAACATTAAAGTAAAAATTTTAACACATCGTAGTGATTTTCAAGTATGAAAACTCACATTTAATCATACTTTAGACAACGGCTAACCTAAATCATTCATATGAACCTAACTTGGATTTTATAGCATTAGAGTGCAATTATTATCATATCTTAGTGTTTTTCAATCATATAAACTCACGTTTAATCAAAGCTTTGAACAAGAACTAACTTAAATCATTCATTTGAACCTAACTCGTAGTCTAGAGCATTAGAATACAAATTTTAACACATCAAACTGATTTTCAAACATATAAACTCACATTTAATTAAAATTTAAACAACAATTAACATAAATCTTTCATATCAACCTAACTCGGATTTTTGAGCATTAGAGTACAAATTTTAACACATCAAAGTGATTTTCAAGCATGAAAACTCACATTTAATCATACATTAGACAACGGCTAACCTAAATCATTCATATGAACCTAAATCACATTCTAGTGCATTAGAGTGCAATTTTTAACACATCCCATTGAAAATAAAGATGTAGAAAAAAATCACTTACTAGATGATATAGTTATAGATTTTTCTGACGACCTTTTTTACTGTTTCTATAATCTACTCTTTCTTTTATCATCAGTCTAACACTTTCCCTATTTTCTAGATACATGAAATTATAGTTCGAATCAGATTATTATAAACATAAATAATGTCAAAAGTAAATAAATAGGGGTATTAATTCGCTTACAAGGAGGAGTACAGGATTTCAGATTCTTATTCACCATCTTTTTTTATTGATGCATTTTAAAATTTATGCATCTGGTTTTGATCTGGTTTTGATCTAGTGTGTGTAAATTTGGGGAGAGAGAAATATTGGAGATATATGTATCAGTCGCTAAAAATAAGAGCTACGCGGTCGTTAATTGACCTTAATTGAGACGCTCTCGGATGGTTATTTACTAATTTGCCCCTAAAGTTTGTAATATTTACAAAATCAATATATAATTGTATTAGAGTTTTCCAAATCTATATATAATTTTATCAGATTAATAGGTAGGTGGTCGTTTATTCACCATAAATGAGACATTCTCGGAAGGTTATTTACTAATTTGCCCCTAAAGATTGAAATATTTACCAAATCAATATATAAGTTTATCATATTTTACCAAATCAATATATAAATTTATCAGATTTTACTAGATCAATATACCATTTTATCAGATTTCTTTTAAAATTTTTAAAATATAAAGTTATAATGCTTTAAAATCTACTTCATTCCAGAAGAAGTTTACCAAATCATAAAGATTATCTACTGCATTACAGAAGAGGATAAGCAAAATAAATTTTAGATAAACAGAGTGGCATTTACAATGTACTTTAGGCCAAGCTGAAATAGGATTTCAACAAAAACAAACTTTATGTTTTGGGTAAACTTTACATAATAAAATTCTTCAAAAGTTTATACATAATTTCATTAAAATTCATTCCTCGATTACCTTCTTTATTCTTGCTTCAAACTTCCTCATGAGCCCAATATACTTTCACACTGAGACCACTTATAATCTTTTGTTTCTTTTGTTTCTTCTTCCAATCTTGGTCCGCCGCTTTGAATAACTCATTTCTCCAAAGGTTACAAGGCAACAGCAGAATCTATGCTAAGTACTTTGCTCTAAGAGTGTTTATAGTTGTTTTTTGATAT
Organism: Glebionis coronaria; assembly: GCA_025667525.1. Lineage (NCBI taxonomy): Eukaryota > Viridiplantae > Streptophyta > Magnoliopsida > Asterales > Asteraceae > Glebionis > Glebionis coronaria. Next base: position 108,542 of record JANFOE010001798.1, on the reverse strand, counting down.
CTATTTTCATCAGGCATTGTCATCAACCATATTTCTTTACCGACGTACATCTCCATATGCCTCATAGCAAAAAGACCATAGTCGACAACATTTTTTCTTGTCCTCCAAGTCATCTTCAAGACTCTTGGAACGGCCTTCATGAATGCAACATGTTTTTTATGACTTACACTTTCTAGGTAAGCAATGAATAATTTGATCTGTGTAAAAATACAAGATTGTTGTTAATGCTATAAAATTATATGTAATGTAATAGATTTTTTTCCCTATTCTATATAATTTTTTAATGCATTAAAAAAGTTATAACAAAATTTTGAATGTTATAAAAAAAACTAGTATTTAATACATAACTGTTTATCCAAATGAGATACATAAATCAAAAAATTACCATTGTCATGGCATAAGGGCCATATCTGTCATCAAGATCCTCAGAATCATCATTAAGGTTGTACATGATTTCTATTTCAGCAAATAACATATTGAAGCATATAAATAGTAATGGTTTACATCATCTATCATTTAAATGCAAGGAATCAAAACCTGTAGATAAATCAGTAAAATATAATTAACTAAAACATAGTAATGCTGTAAATAATTTTTAAATAGTTATAGTAATAGATGTTATTTACGACTTACCACTATAATGTTATTTAAATTTGTGTTTCTTTGAATTCTTTAAAACAGACTCAAAGTTATCATTAAAAACTTTTCTCAGGTGTTCTTCATCCTTTTCCTGTTCAACCAGATCCAGAGGCTGTATATAATCACAAAAAATATTACAACCTATAGAAATACAAATTTTTAAGTATATATATAGACAAAAAAACTCACCAGCATTCCTATACTACAATACAGATTAGAGTTAAATGAGACGCTCGATTTGAATGTCTCCGCATACGCCAGAACAAGACTCCATAGGTCAAGAATATTTGATGAAATTAGGATGTTTGGATAAAGACTCAAGAACCATATACATTCAACTATTATGCCCAATCCACTGAACAAAAATTCCCTGCACATTATAAAAGGAATTCAGTTATTTTTTACCCAATCACAAAAAGAAAATACCCACTAGCAATTCAGTTACTTTTTTAAGGTTAATGTACTAAAAACTAACCCTTCAAGACAACTAACACTCCATACATATTATATAACCTTTACTTCATCTTCAGTAAATGGTATGGCTGGATAAATTTTCCTCTCATGATATGGTAACACCTTTTGACTTGAGTCTAACCTATAAACCGCATCTTCTAATACTTCCGCGCCTCTTTTCATTCTTCTGATAGGAGTTTTAAAATCACTTTCATTTAAGAGTTCTGGAACTGCAATACTAACCACTTTCTCTTTGCCTTTTTTCTGATTTCTTATCTTTAACACTACTTTTGAACATTGGCGTCATAGTCTCTGTGTTTTGGACTACATTAACAAGTATTGAAGCCATTCTAGCAATTTCAAAAATTTCAGATGCTTCAGCCACTTCATTAACTTCAACAGATGTTTCTTGAGGCAATTCAGCCACTTCATGAGCTTAAACACTTTTTTCTTTGGCACTTGTATTTTCTTCATCCATTTTTCTTGCCTCAAAATGTCCTTCATTGTTTCGTATTAGGCTTAATTTCATATTACGTAATTTAGGACGAAAGGAAGGAGTGTTGAGATTTTGTAAAACATCTATGGTACAAGTCCAAATATTGTCGGTCATATTTTCAACCACATCAAATGCATCCAACCCTGGTTGACCTACATCATAATCAACAACTCTAGCATCCAAGATACCCAAATCATCTTCAAGATCAATCTTTCTTCGTTTGTTGATTTGATATCCTTTTTTGGCTTCCTTCTTTTGTGATAAAGGTTCTATTATGGGAAGTCCAGTGTTTAGAAAACTCAACAAACTTTCATCACTATCTTCTGAAGGTTCTTCTACGACATAAGCTATCCGAGCATTTTTATCAGTTTCATTTGAAGATTATGTTTCTGGAGGAGTTATCTTAGTGAAATAAGTATAATCAAATGGTACAATGCCCATGTTTTGCCCTGCAATAGGATTTTGAGGCCCCTCAGCAACATTTTTACAATCATGCTCATCTTTCTTTTCCTCATTTACATCGTAACCACCTTTTTTATTCTTTTTTTCATCATCGCCATTATCTGCATATTTTACATTGTTCGAATTTTTAAATTGCAAAGCCAACCAAATTAACGTAATAATGTTATAGCATTGTAGTTATATTATTACCAAAATATTATTTAGTACAACATAGAAAAATATAATTTGAAGGTTATAGACATACCATCATGTTGATCCTCAACATTTCCTTTTTCTGCATCATCATGTTGATCCTCAACATTTCCCATTACTACATCATCATCATCATCTAATGCATCATCATCGTCATCTTCTTCGTCATCATCTAATTCATCATCATCGTCAGTTTCATCATCAATATCATCATCCTCATCTCCATTCCCCTTTTCACTATCATCGTTTTCATCTTCCACATCACCTTGCATATGTCTAAAAGTAAGATCCAATTTTTCTATCAGAATCTTCCATCAGCTTATTTGCTTGATGTAGATTAGCTTTTACAGTTTCACACATTCCTTATAAAATAAAAAAGCATTTAAAGTTTATTGCATTAAATTGTTTTTTTGCCAAATCACTTTCATAACTTGTCAAAAATAACATCAAAACTATCATTTTCAAACAACCGAGTTCTCAATCCTCATTACAAAGAAGGAGTCTTCCCAATATAGGGAATCAAAAGGCTCCCACTAGGTTTTCGAGCTTGTTCCTAGTGAGCCACATGCATCAAATATTTTTTGATTGTGTGAGCCTTAAGACCAGATAATCTACTGAATTTTAGTTAATTTTTTAACCAAATCATCTTAAGTAACATATATTTCATACAAAATTATTACCTTAAAAGTTTTAGATGAAAAATCTTTAGCTTTTTTACTTCTTCTGAAAACTCTTCTTCATCTTCTACAACATCAACAAAATAAATTATTATATAAAAACAAAATTTCAAGAATATATATTTTTTTGTATGCCTGATAAATTCACTAATTTATTTTTTTGCGTACCTTTCTTCTTTGGATCAATCCATTCTAAACCATCAACGATTTCTAAACGTCCAAAATCACCTTTCTTAAGTTCAAGAGATTCTCTAGCTTTCATCAATTGATGATTCCATGCTTTGAACGCATGGACTGTTTTTTTACCTTTACCTTTTTACACACAGTTGAATTGTAATACACAAGCTACACCAAAAAAATACATTTTAGTAGTTCGCTATTGAAAATTTATATAAAATTCTATAAACTATAAAGTAAATTTTTACAACATTTTAAGTAAAACATTTACAGAAGTTAAGTATAAAATTTACAGCATTTAAGTTTAAATTAGTGCTTACTATGAGTAAAACCAATGGTCCACTGAAGGTGCTACTTGAATCAAAACTAGTGCACTCCCTCACCAAACATTCTAATACATATGAGCACCAATCCATATTTGCAATCCTATCAATGTTATTCCCAATAAATGGAATAAGCCTCTCATTTATCGTTCCATCTTTATTACCTTCTCCAATTATTGAGAAGAACAGTGATAGGAAACCAGCATCGAATACCTAATAGCCTTGTTCGTATTCAGTAAAAAATGATTCCAATTTTGAAACTCTGATTTTCATATCATTACCGACAATATGCTTCGCCTTTCTTCTCCATCACTGAGTCGTAGGCTTTAATAGATTTTTTTCTTTTAGAGTTTCAACATGGATATCACCCATTGGTATCCCAAGCATATCATTCACAAGTTGTTTTGTAAACTTTATCTTCCTACCATCTCCCATTCCTAGAGTGCGTGTTTCTGAATCAAAGTTGGTAGCTAAAAACAGACCTAAGGTTGATGGTATATAGTATATGTTAAAGTTTTTAGGAAAATCACAAAATCCCATTTCTCGAACACGCTTCTCTTGTTTAGGGCTTAAGTTTTTTAGGACCTTTTGGAGATTTCTTGGTGACATTCTGTATTTTATTGTTTCTTGATCAGTCTTTTTAGGATTCTTTTGTTGAATTGCTTGTGGATAACAAACGATCATATTATCTATTGTTTTTGCCTTCTTTTTTGACTGAAAATAGTCATCACAATCTTTTTTTCTGCAAGCCTTTTCCCCTTATCTTCCTTCTTTTTTGACTAAAAATAGTCATCAGAATCTTTTTTTTTTCTACAAGCCTTTTCTCCTTATCTTCCTTATTTTCTATCTTATATTAATCGAAAGTTCTTTCTTCAAAATCCGAATCTCTGTTTTCAGTTGGTTACTTTTTTTTCTCATTGGTCTTTTTAACTGAAGGAGATATACCTGAAAAGATCACACATTCTACTCATTTACAGTACTAATAGTTAAAGCATTATAACTTTTTAGAGCAATAATACATCTACAAAATCACAAATTCATAATACAGACAGTCTATATAAAGCACCTTAACAGAATAACACATCAATTTCAAACAAATTAAGATAAACTTTTATTAGATACTCCTATCACATTGTATCACATTTAAAGTATTAGATACCTGTGCTCAAGCTTTAATGAATCACATTTATCACATAAGATACGTGTGACTGATGAGACTGCTTTTATACATAGTCTCATCGTCCAAAATGGGCTTAAAACGGTTAAAATATCATTAAAATACCGGAAAATATACTTGTATTCGTTTGTTGTATGTTTTAGGTATGGATATTGAGAAAATGACAAAAGATCACAAAGAACATGCAAAAACGAACATGGGAAAAGAAGCCGCATAATGAACCGGAACCGTTTGTTTGATTTTGCAAAAATTCCCTTGAAGAAATGAAGATTGGCAAAAAATGGTCCCTCAAGTTTGAAGACTTGTCATTTTATACCCTTGTAAAACTCTAAAATTACATTGTGGTCCGTAAAATGTCAAGAGTTGACATATTTGGTCCTTAAAGAATCAAGTTGTACAAGAAACCTATGCCGAAATTGTATTTAACGAAACAACATCAAGTATTTTCGGATCGACTCGACAAATTTGAAGATTTTACAAGTCGAAGACGAAGTCAAAGTCAATCAAGACCCGAGATTTGAAAGGAGCATGAAAAACCCATCCCGGATCCCCAAATAATATTTTACGGACCGACCCGCACCCGTTTAACGGGCCAAGTCAGCCCGTTTAAATATTAATATAACCAAAAAAAGGCACTAATAGCCTTTTAGTTACTTGTCATACTTGCCTTTTTGGGCCTTTGACTCTCCGCCAAAACACACCTTCAATTTTGTTAATTCAAACCAACAAGCCCATGTTTCCTAAACATATATTTGGTTTTGGGCCTCTATTGCAATTCATTTTTCATACCGAGATAAAACAAAGAGACTGAAAGATTAGGGTTCCTCCATTTTAATATTGGCAGCCACCATCAAATCTAATCTCAAACCCTAATCCCAATTTAATCACCAGTCACTATCCATCAAACCCCACATCACGTGAAGACTAGTACAAGACAAGAACATGTGATATCTCAGTCAAGATTCAAGACCAATCCAAGGGCTCACAAAAGATTCTCACAAAAGATGTCGACATACAAGTGTGAATCACAGCCATAGAAATCACATGGATGGTTCTAGAATTTGATCCAAGGGTCAAGATTGTCTCAGAGAAAAAAAGATGTCAACATTAGGGTTAGTATTTTTATTTTATTTATTTTTTTAGAAATCTTATGACCCTCTATATAAAGGGCTTAGGTTTTATTTATTTTTCTTGTTCCAGATTTTCGAGGAATGTAAATCCCTTTTTTATTAATGAAAAAGTTGGTGTTTGATTAAATCTGAGTTCCAAAAGTTTTCTTATGTTTTTGCAATTTAATTTTATTGTCAATTTTAATTCTTGTTCTTGTTTTTAAAAATCAGCTTGTACTCTGAATTTGAATCCGAAAATCTCAGTGTTTAATTTAAGTGGGTATTGTTTCTTGTTTGATTATTACTGTTATTAGAAAAAAAGTGAAGTGAATCGAATACAAAAAAATACAAAAAATATATAAAGTTTGGTTTCTTGTTACTGTGTATACCAAGGAAAAAAAAGAGGATTTGTTATTTACTGTTCAACGAAAAAAACAGTTTGTTTTTGGTACTATTCGGATCAGCAAAAAAAAAGAAAGATTTTAGATACTTTCTTGTTGCTTCGACGAAAAAAAAGAGAGAAGAGTTGCTGGGACGAAGTTTTGTTTTGACATTCACTGTTCGAGAAAGGAAGAAAAAGAATGGTTGATGTTTGTAGTTTCCGTTCATCGAAAAAAAACAAGGGGTAAAGAAGTGATTATTGTTCTTGTTGATTTGGGTATTTGATTTGTTAGATGCAGTTTTTCGGATCAATTCAAGAAGTGAGTATTATTGTTGTTCTTAAGTTTTACTAAATTTGAATCTGCTACTCTATTATGTTTGTGTGTTTTCGAATATTTTGTGTTGTTGTTACTACTATTTGTTTGCTTACATGATTGCTGAATATGGACTTGTTCTCTACATAGTTGAGTTGACCTATTTTTAGAATACTGGCATTATAGCTTAAAAGTTCAGCTTATGAGCTAGTGTAGGACAATTTACGATTATTTTAGAGTGCAGCAGGATAACCATAGGCCTTCGCGTTGTATTAAGCTGCCAATCTTTGCAAGATATTTGCTTTATTAATCAGTGAGTCATGGTAGCATTTCGATTAAGAATTAGTGCATAGCTTGTTCACTTTAGCTGTTTTCGAAATGTATCGCCTTGCGTTTATTGAGCAGAATATTAGGTAGTTAGCATAGAACTATAGCAGGTTGATTGTGAATATTGCAGTACTATCATACGGAGTATTTCTTTAGTTACTTTTGGAGATTAATAGAAGTTAGAAAGTGTTGAATCAGTAGCATAGTAAAGTAGTGTAAAGAGCAGATATGTTTGGATAGAATAAGCTAGGATTGATTTTTTTCATTAGAGAATTAAGATACGAAAAAGAGATTTCATTCAAAACTTGAAACAATGATCTTACTGCTGTCTAAAATCACTTTGTACAAGATTGTTAAATGTGCACTTTGGGACCTTCAACTTGATATACTCAGTAACAGCCACGGTCCATTATTTTAGAAGTCACTTAAGTAGATTGAGGATTTTGTGGAGTAATAATAAACTGCCAAAAAACTATTGTAAGTGGGAATAGAAGCCATGACGTCACACACTTAACAGACTCAGCACAAAGATGTTTAACCATCTGCTCTTGGAGACAATTTTATTAATAGTGTGTGAACAATGGTATTTGGAGTTACCTGCTGATGCAGGGGTGTTAGGGTTCAGTTGTAAAAATATAGCATCAAATTTGTCATTGCCAAGATTTGACCCCGTGACCTGCTGCTCAACACACCAATACCTCAACCATCTGCTCTCTACAACCTTTCTGTTTTCTATTCGTTTTATCATTCTTTTAAAGGGGTTGTCATTTCGTCTTATTTTCATAGTATTAGACTCATAGCTTATTTTTTAGCTTATTTGATAAGCTATTTTCATTTTCCTATTTTGTTAGATGTATATTTAGTCAAATTAGTTTCAATAAATTTTTGGATTTTTATAAAATCATTTAGTATTTTTTAATCATTTATTTAGTTTAAATAGTTTTTAATTCATAATAAAAAATATAAAAGTAAAAAAAATATAATTCTTTTATCTAAAATTTTATTTTGTCATTTAAAACATAGGAAAAATAAATGTGTTTTTGTAGAGTTTAAATTTCATAATTTTCTTTTTATTATTTCATTTTTCTAGGATTATTTTATTTTTAAATTTGAGAAAAGTCATAAAAAATAGTAAAAAGTGTTTTAAAATTTCCAAAAAAAATATATTTTAGCTTTTATATAATATATTTTGGGTTTACAAAATAAAAAGTTTGAATTTTGTCTTTTTCTTAGTTAATTTATTTTTTAGGGTTTTTAATTAAGTTTTAAAATTAATATAGATTAAATTAAAAGCTTTCAAATTTTTTAGTTTATATTTTATTTTTAGTTAAAATTTTTAGGACTCTTTAGTAATTTTTAATTATTTTTAGGTGAAATTTTTCATTGGGTCGCGTTTTTAATTTCGTGCGCGTACGCGTTTTCGTCCGTTTTGAGCGTAATTCGTCTCCTTTTTCTTTTCTTTTCGTCTTTCCAAAAACGTAATCACTCGAAATAAATAACGTCTATAATTTTTGGCTAAACACCATACCTCCACCGAGAACGAACTCGACGACGAGTATTCGCGTTTTTCACAAAACGTGATACTTAATACTTACCCGCATTATTAGTGCTTGTTTTTTCTAAAGCAAGTGACTAATTTTACAACATCAAAAATGGCGCCGCTGCCGGGGAGGTGTGTTTAGCCATATTTATTTATTGTGTTTATTTGAGTGTTTACATTTTTATCGTAAATACTTCTTTTTATTTTTCTATACTATTAGCCATAGAAATAAATAGTGTTAATTGAACTCAATTAACACAAAATCGTTTTCTCGTTTTTATTGTGCATAATATATTGTATTTACGTAGAACAATTAACACACAATAATTATCCAAATACGCGAGAAATCACACCTCAATAGTTGAGCGTTCCGGTCACTATTGTTGTATCGAATTCAAACGAAAGTCAAAGGCAAAATAGATAAATACTCTTAATTGGTTTAATCTCGATAAATACAAATGATAAGGTGGGTATAAGGCGGTTGTATTTCACGACCTAAGGAAAAAAGGCTCTTAAGTGCTTCGCGCCGCCTCGTTTTCTCCGCTCGCTTGTGCGTATTTTGAAAGTGACGATTAATTAGGGGTTTGCCATATCAAGTATTATTAATCTATTTTTGTGAGTTTTAATTATTGAACCTCGAAACGTTTTGGCGTTCCGCCAACGTTTCAAAGTCGACGAGGGTTTTTACTTCACGTAATTACCTTCATTTTTCTTGGATTCATTAATCGAGACCTTTGATTAGTGGATAGTTTTTGTAGATTAATTTCTACGTAATACACCAAAATTCCAAAAAAATTAAAAAACCAAAAACACAAAAAGATTCTTCGATTTTTTCCTCTATTTTCATAATTCTCTTCTTTCACCCTCTGTAACGTTTAATTCTCGAATCGACTTTCTCGTTGCATCATGTCGAATGATGGTGGATATTATTTGTGCCCATATTGTGGAGGCCCGCCCGATGGTGCCAATTGTTTTAATTGTGAGGTTATTGGAGGTCGAGAGGGTTATATCTATAACTCCGCTCCATGTGATCGTGGTGACAAGTTTCGATCTTACGACCAAGATCACCCATCGTCTTTGTTTTATTCGTCATATGATTCGTCTTATAATTGTGATCAAAATGATGAGATGAATCAAAACACCTTTTGTGACTATATGAGACGTAATAATGAAAACTTAACGATGATTGAAGAACAAGTTATGAATCTTAAGGAACACTACGAAAAACAATTGGAAACTCAAAAGGAATTTTATTTAAAGAAATGGCCTCCATGAGAACCGAGTTGGAAAACGAATATGATGCCGCTTCTAAAGAACAAGAACGTTTATCTGATCTAATTGACGAGAGATGGGATAAAGTTGTTGATAAAGTTGTGGAGGCTTACACTAATGAGCGAAATGAACTTCTTTCAACGATTGAGACCTTAGAGAAAAAAGTAGCTTCATACGAGTCGAGTTGTTCATCGAACGTCACCAATCCTAATCTCAAAGGAGAGGTTCAAGCCTTATCGACTCCTAAGACTCATACGCCTCGTGTTGATCCCTATCTCTCGAATTTTAAAGTCGTGCAACCATCGTCATCTAGTAAGAACGTGGAGGAAACGAATCATCATCTAACGAAGTTTTGAAAATTTTTTTTTGAAAATAAACCAAAAGAAAAACTCGTAGGATACTTGGGGGTATTAAATCTAATACCTTGTAAACCTAATTTTTCAAATGAGGATGAGATTATTGAAGATTTTCTAAATCAATATACACTCAATTTTGACGAAGAAATTCCATTTAATGATTTTAAAACAGAAAAATGTGAAAAGGTTTTAAAGGAAATCGTTGAACCCTCGTTTTTACAAGATGAGCGAAAATTAATTCCGAAGGGACGTGTTAGTAGTTTTGCAAAAATGTTTGAAAACCCACGTTCGATCCCTTCGAAGGACAAAGTTGAAACCGTCAAGGCAAAATCGTCACGAGACGAGCCTTTTGCTCCTAATCCCGCACCGAGTGAGATTTTGGATTTATCATGTGAGAAGTCCGTCGATGGCCTTGCTCACATCGATACGTTTTTCGATATCGAGGTCGAAACGACAAAGGCAAAATCTTCAATCGAAGAGCCTTCTTTTCCTAGTTTCACGACGGTTGAAGCTAGTGACTCGATTATCGACGATTTTATTGCTCAACCTCTTCCACGAGGAAGAGAAGACGTTTTTTATCCCGATGGTGATTTTTTCGAGATCAAACGTATTCTTGATGATCCACCTTCTATTTTCAAGTTTGATGAGGACCGTTGCGTTAGCCCGGAGGGGGATGAGTTATTAATCGATTCACGTTTTAAAAATTCGAATCCTCCTCCCGCCTTCAATATAAAAGTGGAAATTTTAAGTGTGCCTAGAATTGTTTTAGAAACACCAAATATTTTCAATTTAATCAACTTGGGTTTTCGTAACAATGAGTTAAAAAATGAAAAAGGAAAAGATTTTACAATTGATTTTAAAGATTTTCCAAAGATAACTCCGTCATCACCTCGCTTAATTGAGCTTGCTACAAACGCGTCTACTTCTTTTGACGACGTTTTGCGTGGATCTAGTATGGGGGAAGCCCCATTTGTTCCCTCACACTTCTCCACCGAGGACGAGATTTTTGACCCCGGTATCACGTTTAAGATAAAATCTCGGTCTTTTACCGAAGTAGTCACTAGAAATCCTTTCTACACTTACGGTGAGAGTTTACCTCGAGTAACTCGATTTTTATGCCCACCCAATGTCCCACCTTTCTCTTCTCATTCTATTTTCTTGTGTCCCTTTGGGACGTTGTTACTTGAAGTCGTGTTGTTTCGTTTATCATCTGAAAACGAAGACACGATCTTTGATCCCGGTATAGAGGTTTTGCCTTTATACACGGTTGCTTTTGGGCCTTGATTACATGTAAGTCCCACCAAAAATGACCGAACCATGGATATCCCTAAATGATCACATTTATGGGGATTCGAGTAGAGCTTTTGACTTGGTTATCAAAAACAAGGTACCTCGTGGGGGAGACCCATGCTTATCCATGTACATATTATTGCTTTCTAATTAGTTTAATGTGAGGGGATTTGTGCCCTTCCAACCTTTGTTTCGTGGTTGTTCGTGATTGTGATTCATTAGGTACATTGTCATCATTGAAGCCTCTAGTGTTCGTTTTACGTAGCACTCGAGCTTCGATCGTTGCCTTTGGGAGATTCCGATATCCGATGATATCCTTTTATGTTCTAACGTTTATCTTATTAGCATAATTCATAAACGGCTTTTAGGTTATTCGTTTTACCCTTTCCATGCTAGAGATTAAGGATTCGACTACGTCTCTAGTATGGGGATGTTTTCACCCCTAGACTCGAAACATTGAGGACAATGTTTAGTTTTAGTATGGGGGGTGAGTAGATACTTCACCTTGCTCACGTCACCACGCAATCCAATTTTCATCTTTTTGTTATCGTTTTGTTGCAAATAAGGCTAAAAATGGCCAAATTTTAAAATTTTTTCCTGTTTAGGAATGTAGGTTTTCCGATGGTGAGAATAAGAGTAATTTTTGACTCGACCGTGCGTGTTGAGCACTTAGCTTCGATTCCTTAACTTTTTAGGCTAAGTCTCTTAAATGAGGACGAGAAATGATAGAGTTATTTATAAGTCTCGTAATCGTCACGATCTCATGTGTAGTAATTATTAGCTTATTCTCCCCACGCTTTTGTATAATAAATTGTTAATAAATATTGATTTAGTGGTTTAGTCACTATTGTTGGTTTCTAATTTGTTTTAGTAGCTTCCATGTAATTTAATTGGGAAAACATTAAGGTATCGCCAGCGTCACGGTTTTGAAGTATTGGCACCCGAATAATCGAAAGCTTCACCTAATAATAAGATTTCAAGTGCTCACCTAAATTAAGCAAAAAATTGAAGCTCACAAGGCCGAAAAATGTATGCCCAAATTGAAAGTGAATCAAGCCTTAATCTTCGAAGCTTTAAAGATCCAAAATTCGCCTTAGCGTGAGGATATACGTCTTTGGCTAATAAAACCACCGATGAGGCGGATAATAAAAGGCAAGGCAAGACCGAAGTCATAATAAAAGCTTCATGGCGAAGTTGAATAAATGATGGAGGTAAACCATGATAATAAAACCACCGATGATGAGGCGGATAATAAAAGTCATGGTAATAAGTCTCATGTTCAAAACAGTTATAAAACCGTGTTTATCGATCCTTCTTGTTGACTTAATTTTTTGACATCGTTGTCTATTAGGAGGGGTTATTAATTTAATGATTTTGGTTACACCGTTAAGTTTCTATTTTTAGACTTAATCTCTATTCACGCATAAGTCAATGATGTATCCTCGTGATCATTAAGACAAAATAAAATATAAGAGATACCAAGTAGGAATAAGGGAGTTTAGGTGTGTAGTTAACACTCATGAGATGTGATCGTGTTGCTAACTTATAATAACAATGATCTCGTTACACGCTTAGCATGGAATTGGGTGAAAATCGAGGACGACGAAATTATTTCTAACGAAGCATTCACATGTTCTTGTTCTATGATCCCAAAAGTCACTTAATCGTGATGAAAACATTACATTATGTCTAAAACACGTGTATTAGTTTATTTAAGTTTACGTTTTCAATAAAAGGCGATAAAATGAATTTTGGATGTGCTATGATACTTAATTCTAGCATTGCGTGGGGACACGGCAATGGTTTAGTATGGGGGAGTGATGAGACTGCTTTTATACATAGTCTCATCGTCTAAAATGGGCTTAAAACGGTTAAAATATCATTAAAATACCGGAAAATATACTTGTATTCGTTTGTTGTATGTTTTAGGTACGGATATTGAGAAAATTACAAAAGATCACAAAGAACATGCAAAAACGAACATGGGAAAAGAAGCCGCATAATGAACCGGAACCGTTTATTTGATTTTGCAAAAATTCCCTTGAAGAATTGAAGACTGGCAAAAAATGGTCCCTCAAGTTTGAAGACTTGTCATTTTATACCCTTGTAAAACTCTAAAATTACATTGTGGTCCGTAAAATGTCAAGAGTTTACATATTTGGTCCTTAAAGAATCAAGTTGTACAAGAAACCGATGCCGAAATTGTACTTAACGAAACAACATCAAGTATTTTCGGATCGACTCGACAAATTTGAAGATTTTACAAGTCGAAGACGAAGTCAAAGTCAATCAAGACCCGAGATTTGAAAGGAGCATGAAAAACCGATCCCGGATCCCCAAATAATATTTTACAGACCGACCCGCACCCGTTTAACGGGCCAAGTCAGCCCGTTTAAATATTAATATAACCAAAAAAAGGCACTAATAGCCTTTTAGTTACTTGTCATACTTGCCTTTTTGGGCCTTTGACTCTCCGCCAAAACACACCTTCAATTTTGTTAATTCAAACCAACAAGCCCATGTTTCCTAAACATATATTTGGTTTTGGGCCACTGTTGCAATTCATTGTTCATACCGAGATAAAACAAAGAGACGGAAAGATTAGGGTTCCTCCATTTTAATATTGGCAGCCACCATCAAATCTAATCTCAAACCCTAATCCCAATTTAATCACCAGTCACTATCCATCAAACCCCACATCACGTGAAGACTAGTACAAGACAAGAACATGTGATATCTCAGTCAAGATTCAAGACCAATCTAAGGGCTCACAAAAGCTTCTCACAAAAGATGTCGACATACAAGTGTGAATCACAGCCATAGAAATCACATGGATGGTTCTAGAATTCGATCCAAGGGTCAAGATTGTCTCAGAGAAAAAAAGATGTCAACATTAGGGTGAGTATTTTTATTTTATTTATTTTTTTAGAAATCTTATGACCCTCTATATAAAGGGCTTAGGTTTTATTTATTTTTCTTGTTCCAGATTTTCGAGGAATGTAAATCCCTTTTTTATTAATGAAAAAGTTGGTGTTTGATTAAATCTGAGTTCCAAAATTTTTCTTATGTTTATGCAATTTAATTTTATTGTCAATTTTAATTCTTGTTCTTGTTTTTAAAAATAAGCTTCTACTCTGAATTTGAATCCGAAAATCTCAGTGTTTAATTTAAGTGAGTATTGTTTCTTGTTTGATTATTACTGTTATTAGAAAAAAAGTGAAGTGAATCGAATACAAAAAATACAAAAAATATATAAAGTTTGGTTTCTTGTTACTGTGTATACCAAGGAAAAAAAAAGAGGATTTGTTATTTACTGTTCAACGAAAAAAAACAGTTTGTTTTTGGTACTATTCGGATCAGCAAAAAAAAAGATTTTAGATACTTTCTTGTTGCTTCGACGAAAAAAAAGAGAGAAGAGTTGCTGGGACGAAGTTTTGTTTTGACATTCACTGTTCGAGAAAGGAAGAAAAAGAATGGTTGATGTTTGTAGTTTCCGTTCATCGAAAAAAAACAAGGGGTAAAGAAGTGATTATTGTTCTTGTTGATTTGGGTATTGGATTTGTTAGATGCAGTTTTTCGGATCAATTCAAGAAGTGAGTATTATTGTTGTTCTTAAGTTTTACTAAATTTGAATCTGTTACTCTATTATGTTTGTGTGTTTTCGAATTTTTTGTGTTGTTGTTACTACTATTTGTTTGCTTACATGATTGCTGAATATAGACTTGTTCTCTACATAGTTGAGTTGACCTGTTTTTAGAATATTGGCATTATAGCTTAAAAGTTCAGCTTATGAGCTAGTGTAGGACAATTTGCGATTATTTTAGAGTGCAGCAGGATAAACATAGGCCTTCGCGTTGTATTAAGCTGCCAATATTTGCAAGATATTTGCTTTATTAATCAGTGAGTCGTGGTAGCATTTCGATTAAAAATTAGTGCATAGCTTGTTCACTTTAGCTGTTTTCGAAATGTATCGCCTTGCGTTTATTGAGCAAAATATTAGGTAGTTAGCACAGAACTATAGCAGGTTGATTGTGAATATTGCAGTACTATCATACGGAGTATTTCTTTAGTTACTGTTGGAGATTAATAGAAGTTAGAAAGTGTTGATTCAGTAGCATAGTAAAGTAGTGTAAAGAGCAGATATGTTTGGATAGAATAAGCTAGGATTGATTTTTTTCATTAGAGAATTAAGATACGAAAAAGAGATTTCATTCAAAACTTGAAACAATGATCTTACTGCTGTCTAAAATCACTTTGTACAAGATTGTTAAATGTGCACTTTGGGGCCTTCAACTTGATATACTCAGTAACAGCCACGGTCCTTTATTTTAGAAGTCAGTTAAGTAAATTGAGGATTTGGTAGAGTAATAATAAACTGCCAAAAAACTGCTGCAAGTGGGAATAGAACCCATGACGTCACACACTTAACAGACTCAGCATAAAGATGTTTAACCATCTGCTCTTGGAAACAATTTTATTAATAGTGTGTGAACAATGGTATTTGGAGTTACCTGCTGATGCAGGGGTGTTAGGGTTCAGTTGTAAAAATATAGCATCAAATTTGTCATTGCCAAGAATTGACCCCGTGACCTGCTGCTCAACACACCAACACCCCAACCATCTGCTCTCTACAACCTTTCTGTTTTCTATTCGTTTTATCATTCTTTTAAAGGGGTTGTCATTTCGTCTTATTTTCATTGTATTAGACTCATAGCTTATTTTCTAGCTTATTTGATAAGCTATTTTCGTTTTCCTATTTTTCTTAGATGTATATTTAGTCAAATTAGTTTCAATAAATTTTTGGATTTTTTATAAAATCATTTAGTATTTTTTAATCATTTATTTAGTTTAAATAGTTTTTAATTCATAATAAAAAATATAAAAGTCAAAAAAATATAATTCTTTTATCTAAAATTTTATTTTGTCATTTAAAACATAGGAAAAATAAATGTGCTTTTGTAGATTTTAAATTTCATAATTTTCTTTTTATTATTTCATTTTTCTAGGATTATTTTATTTTTAAATTTGAGAAAAGTCATAAAGAATAGTAAAAAGTGTTTTAAAATTTCCAAAAAAAAGTATTTTTTATCTTTTATATAATATATTTTGGTTTTACAAAATAAAAAGTTTGAATTTTGTCTTTTTCTTAGTTAATTTATTTTTTAGGGTTTTTAATTAAGTTTTAAATTTAATATAGATTAAATTAAAAGCTTTCAAATTTTTTAGTTTATATTTTATTTTTAGTTAAAATTTTTAGGACTCTTTAGTAATTTTTAATTATTTTTAGGTGAAATTTTTCGTAGGGTCGCGTTTTTACGTTCGTGCGCGTACGCATTTTCGTCCGTTTTGAGCGTAATTCGACTCCTTTTTCTTTTCTTTTCGTCTTTCCAAAAACGTAATCACTCAAAATAAATAACGTCTATAATTTTTGGCTAAACACCTTACCTCCACCGAGAACGAACTCGACGACGAGTATTCGCGTTTTTCACAAAACGTGATACTTAATACTTACCCGCATTATTAGTGCTTGTTTTTCCTAAAGCAAGTGACTAATTTTACAACATCAGTGACCATGGCTTACATCCTATGAATCACAATCTCAATTTTAACGCATCGCATCAAATTTTGTAGATATTACAATAGATTTAATACAAATTATAACACATCACAGTTATTTTCTAGATCATTAACTAAGATTTAATAATTTATATGAACCTAACTCAAATTCTATAGCATTAGAATGCAATTTTTATCACATCATAGTGATTTTCTAGATCATTAACTCAGATTTAATCATACTTTAAACAATAGTTAACCTAAATCACTCATTTGAACCTAATTCGGTTTCTAGAGCATTAGATTACAAATTTTAACACATCACATTAATTTTCAAGCATATAAACTCACATTTAATCAAACTTTGAACATCATTTAACCTAAATCATTTATATGAACCTAACTTGAAGTTTAGAGCGTTAGATTTCAAATTTTAACACATCACACTGATTTTCAAGCATATAAACTCACATTTAATTAAAATTTAAACAATATTTAACTAAAAATCATTCATATGATCCTAAATTGGATTCTATAGCATTAGAGTGCAATTTTTATCATATTGTAGTGATTTTCAAGCATACAAACTCATGTTTAATCAAACCTTGAACAACAGCTAACCTAAATCATTCATTCGAACCTAACTCGGAATCTGGAGCATTAGAATACAAATTTTAACACATCATATTGATTTTCAAACATATAAACTCACATTTAATCAAACTTTAAACAACAACTAACTTAAATCATTCATATGAACCTAACTCGGATTTTAGAACATTAGAATACAAATTTTAATACATCGTAGTGATTTTCAAGCATATAAACTTACATTTTAATCAAATTTTGAACAACATCTAACCTAAATCATTCATATAAACCTAACTCAGATTTTAGAGCATTAGAGTACAAATTTTAACACATTGCATTGATTTTCAAGCATGAAAACTCACATTTAATCGTACTTTAGACAACAGTTAACCTAAATCTTTTATATGAACCTAAATCGTATTCAAGAGCATTAAAATTCAATTTTTAACACATCGCAGTTATTTTCAAGCATGAAAACTCATATTTAATCATACTTTAGACAACGATTAATCTAATCATTTATATAAACCTAAATCACATTCTAGAGCATTAGTATTAACTTTTTAACACATCGAAATCACTTTCAAGCATAAAAAGTCACATTTAAATAAACTTTGAACAACATCTGACATAAATCATTCATATGAACCTACGTCTCATTCTAGAGCATTAGAGTGCATTTTTAACACATAGCAAAGATTTTGTAACATTAAAAGTCACTTTTAAACAAACTTTAGAAAAACATCTAACCTAAATCACTTATTTGAACCTAAGACCCATTCAAAAGCATTAGAGTGCAATTTTTAACACATAGTAGTGATTTTCAAACTTATAAAGTCACTTTTAAACAAACTTTGAACAACCTCTAACCTAAATGATTCATATGAACCTAAGTCTCATTCTAGAGCATTATAGTGCAGTATTAACACATAAGCAGTGATTTTGAAGCATAAAAAGTCACTTTTAAACAAACTTAAAAGAACATCTAACCTAAATCATTTATATGAACCTAAGACCTATTCTAGAGCATTACCGTGCAATTTTTAACACATAGAAGTAATTTTGAAGCATAAAAAGTCACTTTTAAACAAACTTTGAACAACATCTAATCTAAATCATTCATATGAACTAAAATCTAATTCAAGAGCTTAATACTGCATTTTTAACACATAGCAGTTATTTTCAAGCATAAAAAATCACTTTTAAACAAACTTTGAACAATATCTAAACTTTGAATATTCTTTAATTTAAATCATTCATATGAGCAATAATCGGAAAATTAAAAATCTATTACCAGAAGGAGAAGGCGGAGATAGTCCGATAAACGTACGAACCATCTCGATTGGCTGCTTAATTTGTCTGATTCAAGGTGATTCAGTGCGTTAAATGTGTGTTTTTTGATTGGATTCAGTGTGTGAAATGTGTGTTTTTTATCGGTTTTTACCGCGTGTAGTGTGTGTGTATTGATCGGTTTATTGGGCGCGTTTATTATTTGATTTCTTTCGAGAATTGCCCCTAAAGTTTGATAGTTTACAAAAAGACACCATTTTTTTATTAAATTTAGTGATTTTGATCCAAGGGCAGAGAATTTACCTCATTTATTTTATTATAGGATTTGTTTTATAATAACCCCCCTCTCTCTCTCTCTCTATCTCTTTGTATATATATATATATATATATATATATATATATATATATATATATATATATATATATATATATATATATATATATATATATATATATATATATATATATATATATATATATATATATATATATATATATATATATATATATATATATATATATATATATATATATATATATATATATATATATATATATATATATATATATATATATATATATATATATATTATAGCGCTATATGCAGAACCACATTTTTTGTACAGAACCTACAGAACTACAATTTTACTCATACTATTGCAAGATGTACATTATATTAATGCATGATGGCAGTTTTGAAAATATCAATTACTTATTTTAAAAAAAAGAAAATAATTAAGGACAAATAAGGTATTTTAGTTTTTCATATTCCTATATCTTTAAGACTACTCTATTAATTCAATGTTATTCATTTTTCTCATATCTCTTTCTCTCTCTCAAACCCTAAAGCAACCTTATCAGCCACCACAATATCTCTCCCTTCTAAACAAGAAACCGTCGCCTCTCTTTTAGATCTATCAAGTTTACGAATTTTTGTTCTAAAAATACAAACGTGATTAGTTATTTGGTTCGATATAAAGAAAAATACAGCAAACGTAACAATAACCTTGTCACGTATTAAAGGTTTAATTTTCTTTTTTTTATTTGATATGGAATCTACCTCCGTTTATTTTGATTTTGGTTTTATGTATCGAAAATCGTTATCAATTATGGCATGATTTTGCTTTTGGCTTCATTTATTTATGTTTATGATATCACATGTTTTTTATGTTCGACGAAATTTAGTTTGTGATGGATTGCCTTTCAAAATTTCTTTTTTTAATTGTGATGAGTATTTTGTGGCCAATAAACAATTGTCCTTATAGCAAAACAATTTCATGTCTTTGTTTTTTTTGACGTTTGACAGCATCAAGTGGTACATTAATTTCTTTTGGATTTAATTTAAGTCTAGTTGTAACAAAATATTATAATGATGATTATATTATCATATAACCACACAACAAAGATAAGATATTTTATTTAACATCAACAATTCTTTTGTGTTATATATTTAATTTAATTTTGAGGATCTGTGTTTCACTTTTTTTACTTTTTGAAATAACTTTTTTGTCAATTGGTTGATAATCTGATTAATTGAAGAATTTATATATAATGAAAAAATTAAATGTAATGGACTCTTTAATTTAATATTTTAACAATAGATAGGAATAAACTTATGGATTTAGAAGATTTGTATGGTCGAATTTCTAAGCAACATTTTTAAAATATGAAGTTGCTAAAGCTTCAATAGGTTTTTTTGTCTTTTCTTCCTATATGTTGCTTCATTATTTAATAACATTTCTTACAGAATATAATGTTTTTATAAAGTTATTTCAGGTGGCTCTGTTATAGAAATCACGTTCTCTAGTAATGATGATTAATAGATGCACTTAGTTGCGCTTTTAGATGGGGTGCATTAATGTTTTCAAATTCGTACATATATGTTTTCGGAGCCGTACATATATGTTTTCGGAGCCATACACATATGTTCTCGAAGGGTGCATGCTTGTTCTTCGAAGGGTGCAAATATTTGTTTTGATATATTGAATATCTATATTTAACAATATACATTTCTACTTCAATTGTATTTCAATTGATATCAAATTTTGGATATTATATTTATGCTTTTTTTGTTATAAATTTAGAGATCAAAATTTTTGTATTGTATTTATGTATTTCGTATGTTGTATAAATTTAGAGAAACATGTATGTTTTTGTTATAAATTTAAAGAAACATTTATGTTTATGTTATAAATTTGGAGAAACATGTATGTTTATGTTATAATATTAAAGAAACATGCATGTTATAAAAAAACATGTGTAAAATAATAATATTTAAAAATAACAAATATGCACTTTTTTTTGTAAAAAATGCGTGACCTTGGAAAAATTAAAACTAAAAAAAAGTTAATTAATAATTTTGAAAATTAAATGTTTAATAATCGTATTTTTAATTAAAATTTAAAAAAAAGTTAGATTTTTTTAATGAATCAAAATACCTATTTTGCCCCATATTTAATTTCCTTTTTCAAAATGAGTAATATATATTATCAAAAATGCCATCTTGCACTAATATCATGTACACTATGCTTTATTACTAGTAAAAAATTCGTTCTGTAAGTTCTGTACAAAAAAGTGGTTCTACATATATCGCTCCCATATATATATATATATATATATATATATATATATATATATATATATATATATATATATATATATATATATATATATATATATATATATATATATATATATATATATATATATATATATATATATATATATATATATATATATATATATATATATATATATATATATATATATATATATATATATATATATATATATATATATATATAGATTTATATATATATCTTGGATTAATCGCTTTGCAAGAAACCTACGCACAATATCAGATTCATAAATATGAACTGATACTTATTATTATTCAATATCATGAACGGTAATCTAAAATCCCTTAAAATCATAAACCCTAATTATGGTTTTCATTGATTTAACAAGATTGGGCAATTAGAAACTCCATTTGTGACATAGAAAGGGAGGACGTTGATAGTTTCTTGGCGAAAGAAACAGTGAATATGATCCTGATGCCAGTTTAGTACGAATCTCAAGAGAGATCCCTTGAAAAAGATATATTGTTGGGTGTCCCGATAAAGGTATCAATGGTTTTAAGTTCTCTCTTTTATCAAAACCATGTATTCATCTTCTCACAAGAATAAGATCACACAAAAAAGGTAATGCATCTTCTCAAAACCCTGTATTTAGTAATGGATGATGGCGGCTGAAAAGCTTTAGGACTTGAGACAGCCGATTGACATTGGTGTACTTGATGCAACTGTTGCTGCGCTCTATAGCACTGGATCTAAGGATGAGGTTGTCGTTATGACTCTCAATTTGATTGTTTTTTTACTAATTCAAAGATCAATGGTAAGTTTCTTTAATTTACATATTTAGTTTGTTCATCGTATATGTGTATTATTCACATCTTTATTGAATTGAAGCTGTGTAACTTAATTTTGTTCACTATTAAACTTGAATGCTGGATTTTTTTCTTTTTCTTATAGTAACTTTGATTTCAGGGTAACAAAGTCTTAGAAACTTGCACAATTTCAGCAATCCATCGATGATAGGTGTTTTAAGACTAAAGTATACATAGTAATCATATGCTAAATTTATCCTAGAATTTTAAAGAACACAATCGATTGAAGCAGATATACTTGATAGTAATCATGATAATAACTATGTGCACCATCTTGAATCTGCTAATCAAAGACTTCTAGGCTAATAAAGGTCATGGTGGAAGGGTTCTAGAAAAGAGAATACAGGTTCTCTCTATTATCATTAAGTTTTTTTTTCTTTCGAATCTATTTTAGTATTTGAATGCAGTTACTTTGCACATTATATGACCTAATAAAAGCAAAAGCTATTGCTGATTTCATCAAGGCTATCTGATGACAGCTTCTTGATGTCATATGTACAGGTTGGAACAGTTAACTTTGTTTTACACAGATACTTTTTGCCTAAATTTATGAAATTATAGATAAATATTGTGTTAAAACTACGTTTTTTCTTTTGATAATTTGAGATCTTATATCTTTATGCATTTCCAACTATGATTTCCAGCCATGGTGTAAGGCTGCAAGCCGATTGATTTATGGATTAGGAGAGGTTAATAGCATCTGAGTTTAAGGGCTCTGATTTTTTTACCGTTCGAGGTCTGTAAATGTTATCAGCTCACGATGTTACTATATGTTCTCTTCACCATAGGTTTGTTTCATTACACTTGCATTAGTTTTGTTTAGTAAACATCATAGGTTCATATTGCTAACCATCATTCATGTTTGATTTTAGATTTTAAAACTGCATGCTCTAATAAGCTGCAAAGATGGTGCAGCTTTATGTTTTAAAAAAGTGTGGGATTGGGTTAAAGAAACTCCATTGAAACTCCCTCGTCAGGTATTGTGTTCATCCATTATTCAATATACATTGAGTTTTAGGTTCATGACAATGACATAAGAAAAGCAGTAGAATCTATTCTTCCAAATTTGAAAGTTTTCACGAGGTATTTTGTTTAGAAATAATTCAGTAGTGAATGCCATAACAAAAATATGTTTATGAATTTACTGTGTGCTGAAGACACAATAAAAGAAAATCGCTAAAAGTCCCTCAGTAAATTCAGTAAGTTCAGTAAGTTGATCAGTTAATCATAAAATATTTAGAGGTGAAATCATGGAAAAATGTCAAAAAAATTATGTGACTATATGTTTCATGGTTTATGTAACAAGGTAAGACAATTATAGGCAAATCCATTGCTAGAGAGGCTAAAGCAACATTTTTCTGCATATTTTCAAGTTCACTAACCAGCAAATGAGTACGTCTTAACTCTTTTGTGTGAATATTGTAGACTATTGACTCTGGAGCATGTATTAAAGTTGTGACGATTGTGACTATTCATGTTTAAATATTTGCCAGAAATTTGGGTTAGACAACAGTTTGGAAGATTGTATATGTAATACTAATATTCTTTCGTTATACTTCTTTAGAGGTGGAAAATACTATGCATTATTGTTTCACGTGTTATTACTTGACAGGGATAAGGCGCGGTCTAACAGTGAAGCTAAAACTAAAATTGGGTGTCGCCTAAAAGAGGCCCATTAACACGAAGACCAAAGATGATCTATATGTAGTCAACTGGATACCAAAGGTATTTGTTGGAACGCATGAGGTGCAGACCCGCTTAGAAATAAAATGTGTCTTGTGTCACATCTATAAAGGTACACGACCATAAAACTACTTATTTGTTGTAAACATCAGTTCATAAGCTATTAAAATATAGCCATAATATATTTGGGATTTCATATCTATTTAGGATTGCTTTAGTAATGATTATAAGATAAGCATACAATTACTTATACTCTTTATCAGATAAGCAGTTCCATTGAAGCACATAAAACTACTTATATGTTGTTAAGATCAGCGGATAAGCCGTTAAAATGTGAAATACCAAACACACTATAAGACGGCTTATCTAAACTAAAATTTGAATATTTGTGAATAAAAAGAAGCATCATAATATGTAGTGAAGTACCTTAGAATACCTTTATTGATCTCAACACACCACTACAAAAGTACGAAAACCAAATGCCACAACACTTTAACAGGTCGGTGTTTCACATTTCAAATTTGACTACATCAGCCACCAAGATATGACATATTAGCATTTTGAATGCGTCCATTTAGATTGGGGTTAATCCTAATTTAAATGATTTTGAAGTTAAACTCCATTTGACATGTTCCCTTTTAGTTCATCTTTTGCTTTACCTCAGTCGGGATGGAACAGTAGGATTGGGTACCACTTCTCTTGACCCAAGTAGTTTTCCTGTGGTGCTTCCTATGGTTAGTTATACCTTCACAACACTTTAACAGGCCGGTGTTTCGCATTTTAAGTTGGACTACACCAGCCACCAAGATATGACCAATTAGCATTTGAATATTATCAATTTGGATTGGGGTTGATGCATAATTTAAATGATTTTGAAGTTAAGTCATTGCATGTTGTATAAACTTCAGGTGACATTCAACTCCATTTGACATGTTCCCTTTTAGTTCATCTTTTGGTTTAACTCAGTCGGGATGGAACAGTAGGATTGGGTACCACTTCTCTTGATCCAAGTAGTTTTTCTACGGTGCTTCCTATGGTTACTTATACCATATCAACTTCTATACTTATATTTCCTGACGATAGTAAAGTGTTGGAAAGTAGAATAATGGTGGGTTGTCTAATGATTCATGTTATACACCATCAGATTTGGTTTGGGAACAATACTGGCAAGAATTCATGGACATCAAAAGGTTTTTTAGAAAATGCTCGAAGGCATGTTGAAGGTGAAGCTGAATTGGTAGCAATATTTTTTAAAAGGTTTGATGTGTTTTAGGATTTACTAACAAATTTTAGGCGGAAGCAGGTGGGTCGTATGGTTTGTGGCGGATAAAAAGAAGCTGGTGGCTGGGATGGTGGACAAAGCAAAGGTAGTTTGCGGCTTTCCCCTGCAGACCTCACTATGAATAAGAATAAATAGAAGTCACTCAAGTGTGTTCACGCTTCAAAACCAGATACAAACGGATCAAAGGTATTATGCTACACCCATTATGGTGAAGATGGTAGTTTAATGTGTTTTTTTATTGAATTAATACGAATAAAGTGATAATTTTAATAAAGAGATTCTTAGAGTTGATCGTGATGAATAAACGGACGTATAAGACCTCTTTAAGTCTCTTGAAACAAAGATCTGATGATTGCTTCAATACGACTATTGTTTTTCTGAAAAACTTCTCTTTTGTGTCACTAAGAACACATAATATGTTAAATATATCAAAATTATTTTAAATGGAGGTTTGGTGACAGTTTGAGGTGCACCGTGTGCGGATCACGCAATCATTTTGCTAAATTTATCTAGCTATTAAATACAAAGATAAATATGAATAAACGGACCTGTATAAAGGTTGTTGGACCACCACATATATACTTTTCTAGACGCTCAACAGTCTGTTATTAAAAAATAAAAAAATAAGTTTTGAATATTTTTGTCGCCGACGTTTATGGATCGTAACTGCAAACTGCAAACAACTTTCAAGTTAAAATAACCCTAGAATAATATGTTGCTACTCATGAACTGATATGATTATTTGATACTTATTATTTGACCCCCTTAAGTGCATCTCCAAACACACCCTACACTTTTCTTTGGTCTAAGGTTGCGTAAAATACAAACACATGAGTCAAAATTATTTTAAATGGAGGTTTGGTGACAGTTTGAGGTGCACCGTGTGCGGATCACGCAATCATTTTGCTAAATTTATCTAGCTATTAAATACAAAGATAAATATGAATAAACGGACCTGTATAAAGGTTGTTGGACCACCACATATATACTTTTCTAGACGCTCAACAGTCTGTTATTAAAAAATAAAAAAATAAGTTTTGAATATTTTTGTCGCCGACGTTTATGGATCGTAACTGCAAACTGCAAACAACTTTCATGTTAAAATAACCCTAGAATAATATGTTGCTACTCATGAACTGATATGATTATTTGATACTTATTATTTGACCCCCTTAAGTGCATCTCCAAACACACCCTACACTTTTCTTTGGTCTAAGGTTGCGTAAAATACAAACACATGAGTCAAAATTTCTTCATGGACACAGTTTTGTTGATAATTGTCCCCTTAGTCAAGCATGATATAAATATAAAGTTAACTGTTATGCGTCAACTTTTTTCTGTCATTAATGGAGCTTCCAAGAGCTATTTCTATAAAAAAAAATAAAGCACATTCATATCCAGACATTAGACAATAAAAGTATTCTTTTTTTAGCTCAAATGTGGATATTGAGGAACACGTGTTTGCAAAGCTCCGTTTTTATCCGTTCTATTCAGTATCGAACTCACTTAGATTTTCCCTTCTTTACTGGGTACACATCCCTATTTCCTAAAAATATCCATCGATGAACTTAAAATCAAAACTTATTACTATAACTTTGAGATATTTTTGTATGGAAATCATTGATGTAGCAGATGCTACTGTTGGGTTTATGGCATTCCAAGTCAATACTTTCCATTTCCATCTCTTCAATAACCAACTAACCACTGCATAATACATGTCCCATAACTAGAATAGATTAACATCGTTTAATATGTAGTTCTTCATCACATCTCCCATGTTTGGTATGGATAGCATCCAAGTCAACCTTCCAATTACAGTAAGCTCACCCTGAAAGATACTTAGAAGATACTACTACAAATTACGACAAAACGTTTGTTACCAATTTCTCTATGGATTATCTATTAGAATATTACTATACCGTACCATCATATATCAGCCACGTCATATCTGGTCCTCATATCACAAAAATTATTGATGTGTTATCTAATTTTTCTTTCACTAATAATACACATTTTACACTTGGTTTAGAAAGATGTTCCTACATCAACATCATCGTGTCATCAACATCATCGTGTCATCTAAATACTAGTATATATATATATATATATATATATATATATATATATATATATATATATATATATATATATATATATATATATATATATATATATATATATATATATATATATATATATATATATATATATATATATATATATATAGTTGAGGTTATATAGAATAATTTTTAAAATAAAATAAATGAGGTGGAACCACATGCTGCCATGTGTCCCCCCTTTTTAAAAAAAATGGTGTACTTTTGTAATTTTAGAAACTTCAGGGGACATTTTTATAATTTTTATTGAAACTATAAATACTCTTTTTGTCATCTTGTTTTTTTATTTTCTTCTTCTTCTTCGTTTATCTCGTAAACCATAAACCCTAACGACTGTAATTCTAATCACCATAACCGTAACCACCGTCACCAACCACCGTAACCAACTACCGTCACCACCATAACCGTAACCACCGTAACTCTAACCACTTGTTATTGATTCATTATGTTTACTGAATCTTCGTTCAGTAGTGGTGCGTTATCATCGTCATCATTATCATCTTCTGGTGTTTTTTGTAAGTTTCGATCATGTCTTTTTTAATACCATGTATATTATCTGCATTGTAGTTTAGTTAGTTTTATACTCTTCATTTCGTACCGCATTATAGGTATGTTTTAATGAATTACAGTTTTTAGGTTGATTATATCAGAGATTGATTAGAATAGAGATTGATTAGTATTGAGATTGATCATAATAGAGATTGATATGTGATTGATGCACATAGGCTTGGTTTTATAGTCGAGGTTGTTTTACTACATAATAGGTATGTTTTACAGAATAACAGTTTTTAGGTTGATTATATCAAAGATTTATTAGAATAGAGATTGATTAGAATTGAGATTGATCAGAATAGAGATTTATATGTGATTGATGCACATAAGCTTGATTTTATAGTCGAGGTTGTTTTAATGCATAATAGGTTTGTTTTATTGAATTACAGTTTTTAGGCTTTTTATATCAGACATTTATTAGAATAGATATTGATTAGAATTGAGATTGATCAGAATAGAGATTGATATGTAATTGATGCACATAGGCTAGATTTTATAGTGGAGGTTGTTTTACTGCATAATAGGTATGTTTTACTGAATTACTATTTTAAGGCTGATTATATCAGACATTTATTAGAATATATATTGATTAGAATATAGATTGATTAGAATAGAGATTGATATGTGATTGATGTACATAGGTTTGATTTTATAGTCGAGGTTGTTTTTACTGCATGATATGTTTGTTTTACTGAATTACTGTTTTTAGGTTGATTAAATCAGAGATTTATTAGAATAGAGATTGATTATAATAGAGATTGATATGTGATTGATGCACATAGGCTTGATTTTATAGTCTAGGTTGTTTTACTGCATTATAGGTATTGTTTATTGAATTGTGGTTTTAGGTTTTGTTTAAAGTTTTATATTTTATTGAATCCTTCATAATTTTATTGATTTAACAACATTTTATGGTTTTTGTTTTCTTTTTATTTTTTATTTTTTATTTAACTTATATCATTTATCTAGCTTACTTTTTGATTATTTTTGATTTTGCAGCCGCAGATGGTTATGAAATAATTACCATAACAGATCATGTAGGTTACTATAAAGTTGGTATCGATGGAACTAGGACTTTGTTTCCTGATGAGTTACCATATGGTCAAGTACCTATAGTAGGATTTCAATTTGTTTCAATTGATCAAGCGTACAATTTCTATGTAGCTTATGGTAAAAAGGGTGGGTTTGATGTTAGGAGAGGTGGAGAGTACAAGGCAGTAGGTTTTGATAATCCGACAACAAAGTATTTACTTTTTAGTAGAGAAGGTTTTCTTCAACATAAAGATAAAGCTAGCGTTGATAACGTAGATGTTGATTTACCAGAAAATGGTGTAGTTGAAGATGGCGGTGTTAGTGGTGATTTTCAAAGGTTTAGAGATATTAAGAAAAAACAAATTAGGAGGAAGCCTACGCTTAGGTGTGGGTGTTCGGAGTTAATTTTTATTAAGAAAAAAGGAAAAATCTTTGAGGTTATTAGTTTCACGGAGGGTCATAATTACCCTCTTGTAGCTGAAAGAGACATGATTTTTATGAAGAATTTAAGGAATGTGGGTTATACAAAGAAGCATTTCCTCTATCAAGTTTCGAATGCAAACTTTGGTCCTGCTATAGGGTTTAGATTGATGAAACAACTTCAAGGTGGGTTAGATAATGTTGGTGTAACAGTTGATGACTGCAAGAATGAGAAAATGAAGATTACTATTTTTATTCGTGATCAAGACGCTCAGATGGCTGTAGAGAAGCTGATTAGTCGAAAACTTCATTCCCCTGGTTTTTTTTATCAAACATTTTAAAGGTGATGATATCTTTTATAATTTAAGTTTTTTAGTAAATTAATCTTTTTAGATATTACTGTATCATATTTTATAACTTAAGACATAAACCTTGATGTTTCATATTTTTTTGCTAAATTAACCATATGTTTTAATGCATTTAGATATTATCAAGTATTTTTTATAATAAGTTTCTAACTTTTTTTTAGGTCTTGATAATCGCTTGGCTGGTCTATTCTGGGCTGATGAAGAAGGTATCAGAAACTTTGCTATGTTCGGTGACATAGTTTCTTTTGATGCGACTTTTCGGTCTAACAAGTATAATATTTTTCTTTTTTATCTCCTAAAATTATGTTCTTTTAGTATTATTATGTTTTTTAATTTTTTATTAAGTTATTTAAGTATAGGTACCAAATGGTTTTTGTTCCCTTTACTGTATCAACCATCATAACCGCTGTATTACATTTGCTGCTGCTTTGCTTGCTGATGAGAGTGCGTTGGCTTACGTATGGTTGCTTAAAGAATTTAAAGAAGCATTCGAGAAATCTCAAGAAGTTGTCATTACAGACCAAGATTCGTCAATGAAGATTGCAATTGCTGAATTTTTTTGCAATACAGTTCACCGCTTTCGTATGTGGCACATTATGATGAAATTGGGCACGAAGGTATTTTATTTTAACAAATTTTTTCAGAAACTTTTGTTTTTACTAATGTAATATTGTTCGTTTTTAGTTACTGTTGTATTATATGTAAGTTATGATGCAGTAAAATATGCACCATAATGCAGTAAAATATGCACTATAATGCATTTTATGTTTTACTTATAATTATTTTGTTTTTTTATTATAGGTGGGTGCTGAACTATGTAATAGAACATATTTTAAGAGACGTATTTCTGACATTGTGTGGAAAGACCAAATTACGCCTGAGGTTTTTGAAAGAGAATGGAATTGTATGATAAATGAATTTAATCTTGGCGAAAACAAGTGGATGACTGATGTGTTTGATCTGAGGCAAAGTTGGATACCTGCGTATTTGAGGCATGTTCCTATGGGTGGTCTAATGCGTACAACTTCAAGATTGAAAAGTGAAAATCATTTCTTTGGAAAATGGACCAACCCACGTCTTACTCTTATTGAATTCTTAAGCCATTATGACACTGCTATCGATTATCAAAGGTATATTGAAAGGAAAAATGATCATGATTCAAAATATAAATCGCCAGCTTTCAAAGTAGACATTCAAATGGAGAAAGAAGCATGTAAGTTATTTACTAGAACTATTTTCTTCGATGTGCAAGATGAAATGTTTAATTCATACAAGTATTGTATTGCTATGTCTGTTATGGAAAATGGAAACACTGAAAGATATTCTATTCGTGATAGCCAGTATCATATCTTTAAGGGTTCAGATGAGTTTCCTCTTTATCAGATATGTTCATCTTTACTGCATTTCAGTGTATTTGTTTTCTGCAAATGTATTGTTTTACTGTATTTCAGTATACATATGATTGCAAAACAGTATATATGATTGCTAATACTTTTTTTTTATTATAGGTTGAGTTTTGTATGTCTGAGATAAAGCTTGAGTTTAGTTGTAACCGTTACGAGCCGTACAGTCTTCTTTGTCGTCATGGATTCTATGTACTCAGAATGAATGATGTAAAGGAGTTTCCACGAAAGTACTTACATAAACGGTGGTTAAGGAATGTCAAGCCTTCTAGTTCTGCTCGTCGCATGATCATTGGTGGATCAGATGCAGTGCAGACTGAAGTCACAGAACTGTATCATATTTTTGAATCTACTATTTATCGGTTGGTGCACAAGGTTGATAATTTGCATATTTACAAAGATAAGATGAAAGAGTTGCTCAAGCAAGCAGAAATTGATGTACCAGTGGTCCCAAAAATGACTAACAAAGCTGCGATTTGTGCATTGCTGGGTGTCAAAGAGCCTGAAAATGAGAATGATAAAGTACTAAATCCAAATCTTAGGAGAGCGAGACCATGATGCTTTTATAGGTTGAAGCCTGTAACTGAAGTCACAGCTGAAGAACTTAGCAAGAGGAGGACTTGTGGTACATGTGGTGAAAAAGCAGGACACAATAAAAGAACTTGCACAGGTTTGTCTAAGAAAGCCAATCTACAAGCTACTCCGAATCAACAAGTTCCTCCCAACAATCAAGCTGTTTACCCTAGAAGATTTGGGTTGAGATCAAATACTCCAAAATAAGTACTCTATTTTTTTTAAGAATTTTCAATTTAATAAATACTTCCGATCAAATTCTTCAAAATTATATTGTAAAAAAATAAGAATGAGATATAGGAAATCTAGAAATATATGCATAGGTTTAGTTTTTTACAAAGTGTAATGTAATGCATTTAATATTACATTTTGATGCAGTGATTTTACATACTTGATGATTTACATTGTGATGCAGTTACTTTTAAAGATAAATTATCTATTCTACTACATCTTAGTAGAATTTTACCAAATCATGTAGAAAAACTTTAACTAAATGCTGTAATTGTTGAAATATATAAAGTAATGCTATAAAATTTCAAAGTTTAATGTAGTAAAACTAACCCCTCATGACAATTGCCACTCCATACATATTCTATAACTTTTTTTCATCTGATGAATTTGCATCTGATGTATTATAGATAAACTATGATGCAATAAAATATGCACAGTAATGCAGTAAAAATATACAATATGATATGGTATGATACAGTTATATCTTCTACTACATTATGATGTTGTTAACTTCTATTGCATTTCAGTAGAGTTTTACCAAATCATATAGAAAAACATTAACTAAAATGTTGTAATTGTTGTAATTTATAAAGTAATGCTATAAAATTTCAAACTTTCATGCAGTAAAACTAACTACTCATGACAACTGCCACTCCATACATATGCTATAACTTTTTTTCATTTGATGAATTGCATCTGATGTATTATAGCTAAATTATGATGCAGTAAAAAATGCACAGTAATGTAGTAAAAATATACATTATGATATGGTATGATACAGTTAAATTTAACTTCTACTGCATTTCAGTAGAATTTTACCAAATCATATAGAAAAACTTTAATAAAATTTCAAAGTTTAATGCATTAAAACTAACCCCTCATCACAACTGCCACTCTATACATATTCTATAACTTTTTTGTATAGCTAAATATGCAAAGTAATGCAGTAAAATATGCACAGTAATGCAGTAAAAATATTCATTATGATATGGTAATTGGTAAAGAAAAACCTTCATGTTTACAAGTTATTGGCAGAAAAAACAATTAGAAATTCAATTCAAAAGAATTAAAAGTGATATCTCTATTTATCAAGTTTCTTCTCGACGGTAGTAATGAATTTCTTCCACAAGGCTTTATCATATCTAACATCATGCTCCTTTATAATCTTTGAAATTTTTGGCTTCTTCCTAAAGTATGCTTGTGCTTCTTTCAACAAATTTGCTTTTTTGACATTAAAGTCCATGAGAAGTATTTTGGCCAAGTACTTGGCACGAAGCATGTAACACCCCCAAATTTATACAACTCAATACAGCGGAAGACTCGTTGGTGTTACGGGATAGCACATTACTCACATCATAGACAACGCTTAAAAATCGCGTCATTTATTAATAAAGCATTTCCATTCATAAATATCAAAGTTACATAGGTCCCAAGTCATTGTATTTTATACAAGTTTTACAAAGCATTTGAATGGAAATTATTGTTTAAGTGCGGGCCATGAATTCTTGTTCTCTTCCCGAGAATTACCTTCAAGTACCTGAGATAAAACATGTTAAAAGAAAAGGTCAGCGATAACGCCGAGTGAATTCATAGAGTTTAATAAAATCCATCAATATAAATTTGGTATAAAATTATTACCAAAAATTATTTCATACAAATCATTGTAATAGGATAAAATAGCCAAAGTCATTTTTATACAAATCCTTATCGAAAATCACAACATAGGCATTTGCCTTAAAAATCATTATACGAGCCAATGTCGTAAAAACATCATACAATACGTTTTATAACGTTGTATAGATTAAATAAAAACCATTATATGAATATGGTTATATAAAATCAAAACACGAACATAATATCAATAGTATGACCCCGTATTGCTAGTCAGGCAATACATCGTAATTCGGTGCGTATAACAGTATTTCGATAATTTGGATTATTATAAGCCGCATGACATTGTTACCTTACTACAACAAACAACGGGTAGCTAGCCCGAAACTCAATTTTCCCATCTAAATTAGCGTGTCGTCACAAAGGTCATGCTATGGAAATCTTCTCATACATAAATTCGCTTACTAATCAATGTGGCACGACGGGGATCAACCGACAAGGCGCGAACTGGAGTGATCGTCCCCAAATAGTACTATTATATGCATAAGCGTCTACCGAATCCCGGTAGTTCACAATTCATGCTAATGGGACTTTTAGTGACATAACCTAACTTTAATAATCTAATTAATTTCATCTATCGGGTCATTTAATCATTTATCGGGGCATACAATCGGGTCATACAATCATTCGGGTCCAAATCAATAAACAAACAATCGGGACAAATGGTGTCCTATTTTATAAAAACTAACATGTTATCTCCCTCGCGGGTTTATAAAACATTTCATAAAAACATTTAAAAGAGTGCGAGGCTATGAACTCACGTTGATATGGGAAAGCGGGTTATCGGCAATTCGGATGTACGGTACGCGCTTCAATCACGGAAACCTAGACAAATAATACTCGTCTTAGACTCTTGTCCAATGACTTTATAAAAATAACAATTATGTATACATATGATGATTTTATAAACATGATGATGATCAAGTGGGATTATACATCTTTACTCATTCATTAAAGTGTTCATGTGTTGATAACTTTTATACTAGTTTACTAGTTTTACCTATTTACATGTTTTAGGTCCAATAAGCCTTTTATAAGTCCATTAATTATATTAATCCATTTTATACTTTTATTATCAGTATTATACTTTACATGTTGGGTCCAAGTGGGTTAAGCCCAATAAGTAAATTTATAAGTGTTTAGCCCATTTAGTTGGATTAATAGTCCAATAATGCTAACTTAGCCCGTTAATGTCCGTATGTTATATAGTTCGGGTTTTATCGGTTTTTACTTGTATTAAGTACTTATATATCAGTATATGACTTTTAAAAACTTTACATTAGACGGGTTTGATCGTCTAATTTTTAATTGACGAAAAACGTTAATTTTACGGTAATAACCGAAAAAGTCGTAAAAATCATGTTTATAGTTTTTATAACTTATAAATATTATTCAACTTCAATTTTTATAAAGTGTCCATTTATTTAACCTTATACATATTTATATAAATGAAATTTATAAGTTAGTGGGTTTTAATTCACATTTTATACTATATTAGTTTGAGTGCTTATATAATACTATTAAACATTAATTCTTCAAAATCTGATTTTTAGTTTCATCTTCACCATTTTTATCATATCTTGAGTTCTATAAGGATATAGAAGCTCATTTTTGGATGGCATAAACTTCATATTATTTTCTACAAATACGTTAGTTATAGCTACTGCTCATTCCATGTTTAACTATCATTAACAGTCCCTACAAAACAGACTATTCAGATTGGTACACTCATCTTGTTTTGATCATATCTCACTCATTTTGATGATTCCATTGCATGGCCAACTCTCACATGTGTATGACATCTAACACTTACTATAAATGGATTCCACCATGCAATTTTATCAGTTCTTAACTTGGTTACTTACTGTTTTTATACAGCCAACAATTTAAGCAAGATTTTAGCCTTGTTTCTTATGGTTTTTCATCTTTTTAATCATATTTATTGATAAGTGTGAAAACACTCATCAATAATGATCCAAAAACCACTTAAAACACAGTCAAATACATTATTTTAACTTTAAAATATCAGAATTACGCGTGTATTTGTGTTTTATGTGTTTTCAGGTAAGAAGATACATTTTTGAGCAAAGACGCGTTTTCAAGGACTTATTTGATGAAAAGACGAAGAAAATGACGAAAGATGTTTTCAAGGGCTCAAGTTGCAACTTTTACAAGATGAAGGATTAAGAAGAGATTACTTAAAAGTACTTAAACACATTTGGAAAGAATGAAAGATAAGGGACCAAAAGGAAATTAAATGGAAAGTTTATTAAACTTTTCATTTATACTTGGTCAATTGACCAAACCCGGTCAAAGACACAAACGTCTTTCTTCTCCAAACGTGAAGAGAGAGAAAAAATCAGAAGACGGTTTCTTCTTCAAACCTGCAAGTTCGATTCAAGGACGATACAAGAAGAATCAGCCAATGATTATAACTACAAAAATGCTCCTTATCTTCTCCTCTACATGAAGATACAAGTTAATTAGATCAAGAATGAAGAACGAAGAAAGCCCCAAATCAAGAATGAAGAACAAGTCACTTTATCCTCGTATTTTACACGTGTCATCAAGGGGTTGGATGAAACACGTCATCAAGACCTCTACTCCACCATCTCGACGGCTATAAAAAGAAGAGAAGACCATCACTTCAAATGGTTAGCTTAGGTATTTTTTTACACACAGTAGGTTAGGATTTTAGATAGGAGTAGAATATTAATATTTCAATTTTCAGTCACTTAGTTAGTTGAAAATTCAGTTTCGACTCAGTTACTTAGTTACACGTTCTGTTATTAGTTCTAATCAGTTGTAACCAATTTTTTTCACCATTAATAAATGCAAGCTTTCTTCTCTTACTTAATATCTTCTATTTCTGATTTCGATTAGCAAGCTAATTCTGTCATAAGCTCTAATGAGCTTATGAGCTGTTTACATAACTTTTTCAATACGTTTCATTGCAGCTTTTAGTTAATTCATTAGCGTTTGATTTTCAGTTGCAAGAGATACAGTTTGATGCATTTGTTTAATTGAAGGTAGTAAGTTCAGTTCTGCCTAGAAAGTTTTCTATATGCTTATCATAAGCTCATAGCTTATGAACTTAACAAGCTTAGGAGCATAGCTCTTTTTGTTGTGTTACTTTAACTAGCCAGCGTATTCAGTTTCTTTGGATCAGCTTATACAATAAGCGTGATATTAGCTTATTGAAGATTCAGCTTGAACTAGTGGCGCAATATTGATTCTAGTATTGAGTTTAATTGTGTTTTTTTTGTTATCATCATTTTCTTTTCTTAATTCTGTTTGTTATAGTTCATAAGCTCATAGCTTATGAGCTATAACAAGTTTCTGTTAGATTCCGTTACATTGCAGCTTTACAAAGTTACTGAATGTTCAATAGCAGATCAGTAGACCGGTAGCAGTAGTTCGTTAAATCTTGCAGATGACAGTTCTATATTGATGTAGTTTAGTCAATGCGAATTCATTAAGGTTTTCAGTTCAGCTCAATTTTGGATACAGTAGATAGCAATCGTCTCGTTCTTTTCCTTCAATATCAGCAGTAGCATTAGATAGCATATACTTGGTACCTTGTTTCTGTTTGATTTTGCAGGACAAATAGGTTATGCAGATTGGAGTTATGTTCAGTTCTTTGCAAAGATTTCAGAATTGAGAGATGTCATTCCGTAAGTGGTGATTGGTTCCAGTTCGTTATCATTCTAGGTGTAGTTCAGTAGATAACAAAGCCGGCTCAGCGCCGAGCTTCGACTCAACGGACTAGACTACGGAAGTAAAGGTCAAGCTTATTTCTATTTTACGCAATTTTTCTAGCTTAAATATGATATATGTTTAGCTGTAGGAATTACTTGCAAAATGTTTCATTCAATTTGTTATAAATGTGTGATAGTTGTGTGATTCAGTAATTTGAATTAGCTGCCTAACCATTTTTACCTGTAGCTTATTAGATTCTGTTTCATTAATGGAAGTTGTGTTTGGAATTAGGCTTATCTTTAGGTGTTTTAGAATTTCTTTATTATAGATACATGTAATATAGTTTAAATGCTAGTAATTGAGCATAACATTCTTTAAGTTTCTAGGAAAGTCAAACTTTAAAGTCAAGAAGGTCATTTGCTTAAAATCAGCCTGGGATTTATAGTTTTGATATAATTGTATACGAGTTTACTAATTGAACACCTTTAGTCCTTCATTTTGTGTTTTGTGTTTGGTCAGTTATTCTCTTATTGGGTTTATAGGTTGTTGGGCTAGATAAATTTTGGGCCAGCTCTTTTAAAGATCAGTTAAAGGTTGATAGTTGATTTGGGCTTATTAAATTTGTAAAACGTTCTAGAGTTAAATACAGATTTAGAAATTACAATTTTACATTTTTACACTTTATATTTTTATTTGTATTTTACATTTTTATGTTTGTAGTATAAAACAGTATTTTTCATTTTATATTTTGTGCAAAGTAATTGTTGTATGTGCTAGATGTTTTTAGTGTAATACGTATAAGTAATAGTATAGATATTATTTTTACATTTTTTTAGTGTTTTGTTTGTCAAGTAGCTTAAATACCAAAAATTACGATTTTTAACCAAAAACAATCAAGTTGAGCTTAAAAACGTTATATCAATTCGAATCGATACCGAGAAAAACGAACTAAAAAGACAAATATTAAATGGCGCCGCTGCCGGTTCTTTTCGTGAAGATTAAAGGTTTCGAGTGAGACGATTGGATTTTGGGATCCGTTCACTTTGTGAACGTTATTTTTACGTATTATAAATAAAATACATAAAAGAAATCAAAAAGATAAAAATACAAAAAAATAAAAAATCACGAAAATCAATTCTTTTCCTAAAGAATTGAACCAAAAAAATAAAAAATCCAAAAAGTAATCTTTTTCCTAAAAGATTACACCCAAAAATATATATTATATCGGTTTTCATCGTTTTTACGTACATATAGTATTTTTTTTAAAAAAATCAAATAAATACAAAAATATTTTCTATATATTATTATATGTAAATACGTATACGTATAAGAACAACCAAGTTACCTATTTCCATAAGTATTGCCGAGGCAATACACCGTGTTAGGGGGCGTTCCGGTCCTTGACACGCGTATCGATCAAACAAAATAAAGCAAGAATAGATAAATACTTCCAATAGGCAATAATTCGAAGGATACAAACTACAAAGTGAATAGAAAGGCGATGTGCTATAAAATGCCATCTAAGGGTTAATAGGTACTTAAGTGCTTCGCGCCACCTAACCCCCCGTTCACTAGTGCGTATTCTAAGAAGGAAGGCTTTATTGGGGGTCTTGCACCCAAGTAGTAATTATATATATTATACTTTCTTGTGGATATTTCATATCGAACCTCGAGGGAGATAATCTCTTCTCCTTCAAAAGTCGACCGAGGGCTACTCCCTCATTCCTCGTGTTTACTTACACGTGTACTCGCACACGTGTAAACATACCACCTTTGGTGTATTACTTCCTTCCCCAAGGAAGATTTTAAACATCATTTTACTTGTATATACATTCGGCCACCTTGTTAAACATGGATACTCGTTCCATGTTGGAGATTTTGCAACGACGATCCGCCAACGCTAATTATTCGCCTTGTTCGACTTGTGGTGGTCCACACGATACTTATTTATGTGATCAAAATAATGGTTATTATGGCGAGGGATATGCTTACAATGGAACCGAGAACCCTAATTTTCAACCTAACACTCAAATGGACTACACTTGTAATGACTATATGGGATATTCCGGTTTTTCATCACAACCTCCACCATCATTTCATGATCAAACCTTTAATGAGCCATACCAAAACCAAGGATTTTCCAATTATGAAGGTTTTCAAAACAATGATAATTTTCAAGGCTATAATCAAGAAACCTTTCATAATCAAGGATTTTCAAATAATGAAGGCTTTCAAAATGATGCAAATTTTCCATGCTATAATCAAGAGATTTATCAAAATCAAGGATTTTCAAATCATG
This sequence comes from Glebionis coronaria, assembly GCA_025667525.1. Taxonomy (NCBI): domain Eukaryota; kingdom Viridiplantae; phylum Streptophyta; class Magnoliopsida; order Asterales; family Asteraceae; genus Glebionis; species Glebionis coronaria. The sequence goes on along the minus strand of JANFOE010001798.1, from coordinate 69,145 downwards.
TAGATTTTCAAAATGAGAGAAATTTTCAAAACTTTAATCAAGGGGATATTTCACAATCTCAAATGGACTCAATTTTTCAAAAGATTGATGAAAATGTTAGAAAATTTAAAGAAATGCAAGAGGAAACTGATAGGCAATTCTTAGTTTTGGAAACACAACTCTTGCAAAACATTACACCTCAAGGAGCTTTACCATGTGATATTGAGCCGTCTTTGAGAGTTGATGATGAGGGTTTTCAAAATGAAGGAAATTTTCAAGGTTACAATCATGAGAACTTTCATAATCATGACTCTTTTCAAAACTATAATCCACCTAATTTTGGAAATCCACCTCCACCCCCTTCTTCGACTTACATATGCGAGTTTTGTGGAAAAACATAACACCATTATGGTTTCAATTGTAGACTTAGTGATCACAATGAGCTTGCGGTTGAACTCGAGCAACAAGGAAGACACCATGAATATATTTTAACACTTTTTATACGTATGGAAAAGATGAGCCTCAAGGAGATGAAACTAGAGTCTCGGTGGTTAAGGGAGGATATCGAGTCTCTTGAGGATGATGTAAGGAACAAGGTGTTTTATAATAAGCAAATTGGTGATACGTATAGAGAATCAGTGACCAATTCCTCTCGTTTTCTCAAGGAAAAGTTAGACGATTTACTCTTTAAGATTGATAAAAAGGAAGAAGAAGAACAATTTTTTGCTAATCGTGCTCGTTTGCTTAAACAGTGCTTATATGACGATGATGACGAACCTTCGATTTGTATGACACTTAATGATGACACACCTTCATCACCTTTACCTCACGTGGAACCCGCCGACTCTTTAACCATGGGGGACGAGCCTCTTAGCACTAATACAAACACCGATTTGGATGAATTAACCTCTTCTAGTGTTGAGAACCTTATCCCAATCCAAAGAGAGTTTGAGGGTGTTTCCATTGAACCATGTGACGAGCTTTGTATTGATACCTCTTCTCCTCATGATCACATTGAGATTTCATCACATGTTGACCTTCATGCTACTACTAGTGATTTTGGTGATTTTGATCTTGATGAATTGTTTAAAGAAAGGGATAATGAGATTGAGGAAGAATTTATGCAAGACTTGCCACAAATAGAGGATGATGATTGTGATTCTAGTGAGGCATCTTATGATCTAATTTGGATGAAGATGTTTCTCTTATAGAAGAAGTGGAAGATGTTCATATTCGTGAGGTTTTATCAAACGTTTATCATCTTATCTCCTCGATTGAAGCTTTGAATGAAAACCATAATGATGATTTCATAGAAGAAGAACCTTTCATTGATATTTCTTCACCGGTTTTTGAGGTTGCACCTAATGATTTTTATGATATTATCATCCCTTTGAGTGATTCTCTCATTAATACACCTTCTTTTGAGCCTTCTATTCCCACCCTTCCACACTTGAAGTTGGTTATTGATGAAGATCCTATACTCTTAGAGATTGATCCTTTTTCACCTAAGGCACCTTTAGAACCTAAAACCTTTGATATGGATTCTCATATGGATATTGATGCCACCCTAGAGGCTTATCTTGCTAATATTGATATTGAGGTTGATGATAGTGATTCTAATTGGGAAGAGGAGATTCGTCTTAGTGAGAACTTGCTTTTTGGGAACATAGAGACTACACCTCCTTCACAAGATACTATTACTATTGATCCTCATTTTTCTATGCCTTCTATGGAAGATTACCCACCTTTTGATGATGATGAGGAGCCTAATATGGATATACTTGTTATGAATGTTTTGATACCTACATCTTCATTATCTCATGATGCTTTGATCACTAAGGGGGAATCTTATATGGTTGATACGAGTTCATCTCTTTATTTTCCCATGAAGGTAAAGGTTTTTGATCCTGGGATACGTATATTTGGGAAATATTGGTTTTCATCTACTCGACTTAAGAGTGAGATTTCGATTGATCTGGGCTTTTCGTATGAGCTTACTTTGGTGATGCTACCTACTTTGGAGTTGTTCACTTGTAGAGATGGAAACTATGTATTTGATCCTGGGGTGCTTCATATTTGATAGATTTTATATGTTGGACAAACTTGAGACACGTTGGACCGTTCCATTTATCGAGGCGGATATTGTAAATCTTATAGTAAATGGCAACATGCTAAGTTTGAGTGTATCATGTGAGACGTGCTTCAAAGTGGATATTCTTTATTGTCCATGATGGTTTCCCCAAGGACAACCTAATTCGGGGCCGAGTCGAGCTAGCGACTTAAGGTTAAAAAAACTCAAGCAATGAATAACTAGGTTAGAAAACGCAGAGTAGATTTTCAATAGGTTAGGTTTAATTAAGAGGATGTTATAGTAGAGTTGAAGTGGAGGGGTGCCTTTCTTCGTCTTTTCGTGTTTATTTCAAGGGTTGCTCTCTCATATTTCATGCTTGGAGCTTATGGAGGAGGCCCGTATATCTGGTTCACTTCGATTAGTTTTTGCTATCGTGATATTAAACACTTGTGCTTAAATTGAATACCCTTTAGTTGTGACAATCCGTCAATTTATGGTTGATATTTTATTCTCAATATTATTTAAAAACAATTTACGATATGAACTCACTTATTTTTGGGAAGAAATTTGGATTTACGTCTTGAAGTAGCATCGACTACGTCTAAACCGGAGGATTCAACGTTACGTGCTTACGTTTACATACACCGTCCTTGGTGACAGCCCGACATTTCAGAAAATAAATTTGTCCGTGAATATTATTTTGGAGTTTTAAATTTGTGTTAGTTCATAAACTCACAAATTTACGAGAAGAGATTAGGACTTACGATTTTATTTTAACGTCCTTTACGACTAAACCGGAAACCTTAGGATTACGTATTTACGTTTTCGAACTCCGTTTTTGATGAAACAATTTTTATTGGATTCGTTTTGTGACGTTGATTCATAATTTATAAAAACGTTTTTCGTAAAACGACCCGAGGGCACGCAAATCGAGGAAACTAGAATCGAGGAGTACCCGTAAACAAATGGGGATGAGACAAGTGGGACACTTGTCCCACCCCCAAAACCGGCCAAGCTTTAGCTACAACACATCATATGATGTGTCAAAGTGTAACTTTACACTTACATGTGTAAGTAAGCTTACACATTAAGCTACTTTCCCCACAAAACAACTAGAAACCACTTGCTCCTCATTCCACCATTTCTCTCACATGCAAAACCACTCATTTCTCTCCCTTGGATCTTGTTTATGCCGTCCAACATCCACCACCCAACACCTCATTCATACAAAATTCTAGCCATAAACATTTGTTATAATTAACATATGTTAATCTACATTCAAAGAGATGAAGATTGGTGGTCATTTTAACATCCAAGGAGGAGTTTTCTTGGTGTCTTGAGGCTGATTTTCCATAAGGTATCCATGAAGAATGGTGTTCTTGAAGATGGTCATGGTTCATCACAAGTTTCTCCATCAAAAACCATGTCCAAATCATAACCTACATCAAGTTGGTGGTATAAAGATTGTCCTCCTCAACTTCTTGTTATTTTGATTATGTAAACATGTATTTTATTTCCTATTTTATATATTTATGATGATTATATGATGATAAAACTGTTATGTGGGGATTTGTTGTTGATAATCATGGATAAAAAGGTGAAAAACCATAAGAAACAAGGTTAAAATCTTGGTTAAATTTGATGGCTGTATAAAACAGTAAAGAAGTAAGTCATAAACTGATAAAATGATGAATTGGAATAGATTTACAGTAAGCTATGGGTCTTGTACACATGTGAGAGTTGGCCATGCAATGGAATCAAAATAATGAGTGAGATATGATCAAAACAAGTTTAGGGTATAAATCTGAAGTTACTGTTTTAGACGATTTTTAGAAAATATTTAGAAGATGATTCAACAGTAGCTATAGAAGAGTTAAATGTAGCACATATCATGTAGTTTATGTGATAAAAATTTGAGCTTCTATCTCCATATAGAACTCAAGATATGGCAGTTTTGGTGAAAATGAAGTTAAAAATCAGATTTTTGGAAATTAAAGAATAATACTATTATATAAGCACTCACATTTTAATATATAAAATGTAAAATAAAAACCCACTAACTTATAAAACTTATTTATATAAATATATATAAAAGGTTAATCAAATGGATAAATTATATAAATGGTGGTGAAATAATGTTTATAAGTAATAAAAACTATAAACATGATTTTTACGACTTTTTCGGCTATTGCCGTAAAATTAACGTTTTTGTTAAATAAAACTTAGATAGTTGGACCCGTCTAATGTAAACTTTATAAAACTCAAATACTGATATATAAACATGTATAACAAGTAAAAACCGATAAAACCCGAACTATAGGACATACGGACGTTAACGGACTAAATTAACGTTATTGGACTAACAATATAACAAAAATGGACTAAAACACTTATGAACTTATTATTGGGCTTAACCCATTTGGGCCCAACTTGTAAAGTTTAAGTACTGATAATATAAGTACCAAATGGATTAAAATAAGTTAAATAACTTATAATAAGCTTATTGGACCTAAAACACGTAAATAGGTAAAACGAGAAAACTAGTATAAAAGTTATCGACACATAACTCTAAAATGAGTAAACAAGAATATGTAAACCCACTTGATCATCATATATATATATATAATCATCATATGTATACATAATTGATATTTTTATAAAGTCATTGGACAAACGTCTAAGACCGATTATTATTTATATAGGTTTCCGTGATTGAAGCAAGTACCGTACGTCCGAGTTGCCGATAACCCGCCTTCCCATATCAACGTGAGTTCATAGCCTCACACTCTTTTAAATGTTTTTATGAAATGTTTTATAAACCCGCGAGGGAGATAACATGTTATTTTTTATAAAATAGGACACCATTTGTCCCGATTATTTGTTTATTGATTTTGGACCCGAAAGATTGAATGACCCGATTGTATGACCCGATAAATGATTAATGGACCCGATAGATGAAATTAAATGGATTATTAAAGTTAGGTTATGTCACTAAAAGTCCCATTAGCATGAATTGTGAACTACCGGGAGTTGGTAGACGCTTATGCATTTAATAGTACTATTTGGGGACGATCACCCCAGTTCGCGCCTTGACGGTTGATCCCCGTCGTGCCACATTGATTGGTAAGCGAATTTATGTATGAGAAGATTTCCAATAGCGTGACCTTTGTGACGACACGCTACTTTAGATGGGCAAAATTGGTATCGGGTTAGCTACCCGTTGTTGGTTTAGTAAGGTAACAATGTCATGCGGCTTGTAATAATCCAAAACTAATGAAATACTATTAGACGCATCGAATTACGAAGTATTGCCTGACTAGCAATACGGGGTCATACTATTGATATTATGTTCGTGTTTTGGTTTTCATAACCATATTCGTAAAACGGTTTTTATTTGATTTTATACAACGTCATAAGACGTATTGTATGATTGTTTTTACGACATTGGCTCGTATAATGATTTTTAAGGCAAATGCCTATATTATGATTTTCGATAAGGATTTATATAAAATGACTTTGGCTATTTTATGGCCTATTACAAAGATTTGTATAAAATGATTTTGGCTATTTTACGGCCTATTACAATGATTTGTACAAATTGATTTTTGGTACTAATTTTATACCAAAGTTATATTGATGGAATTTATTAAACTCTATGAATTCACTCGGCATTATCGCTGACCTTTTCTTTTAACATGTTTTATCTCAGGTACTTGAAGGTAATTCTCGTAAGACGACAAGAATTCATGGCCCGCACTTAAACAATATTTTCCATTCAAACACTTTGTAAAACTTTGTATGAAATGTAATGACTTGGGACCTATGTAACTTTGATGTTTATGAATGGAAATGATTTATTATTAAACGACGCGATTTTTATGCGTTGTCTATGATGTGAGTAATGTGCTATCCCGTAACACCAACTAGTCTTCCGCTGTACTGAGTTGTATAAATTTGGGGGTGTTACAGTTTGGTATCAGAGCTCTCGTTATAGAGAACGAAAGATTTTTAAAACCAAGGTTTTGAATAAAACATTTCAAAATCTTTTAACTATAAACATTTTTATAAAAATGTCTAAAAATCTTTTGACTATAACGGTGCCGAAGAATTCCCGAGTTACCGACAATGCCAAGACTGAGAAGTGTTATTTTAATATATATATAACTTGGATTATATATATATATATATATGATGCAATTTTATTACATGATTGTTTGATGATTATTTTGATTTTATACGAGGTATTTATACGACGTAGATTGTCACAAGTAACCCTAAATCCCCTAGTAAATTAATCGAAGCTATTCTCGTAGGAATTCTAGCTATCCTAGATCTAAACCAAGTTGTGGATATTTATGATCCCAACAAATGGTTGATATTCATAGAAATATAGATATTAGTTGATTGTGATATTCAAAAAGAATTGGCGAGATTAAATCTGATATCGATGTCATGACGATTTTTCCTTATAGAGTGGAGTTTGACAAAACGATACCACCTAGGAAGAGGTCATCTGATTCGTTGTCATCCAATTCTTAAATTTGAAATCGAAAGGGTGAATGTTGCACTTGAGGCTGTCATTGGAACCATTACCCAAAAGCCTCATGCCACTAATACCTTTCCGAGAAGTCTAATTGAATGTATGAGTCATCTCATACTAGTGACTCATTTGATAATTATTGTTGTAAGAGCTAATAGGATTGGAAATTAAGTGTTGATTCATATTGAGATTGTATTGCCTTTACAAGGCCGAAGAATAAGGTTGAAAGTATTGGAATATGAGGGAGGATATTGAATTGAGTATAAAATTGGTTGAAACTTGAATAAAGTAAAATTTAACCCATATGGAATATGAGATTGATAAGAGGAAGTCGTTAAGTCCTGTGATTGAATTATAAGGTTTTAATTGATTGTTGATTTGTGTTAAGGGTTGTTCCTAGGCCATTGTCCACTAACGAAGATGCCCAGTGTCCAATAAATAAATTGAAGAAATCTTCTTCTGAATTGAGACCAATGGATCTTCCGGGACAGGCAGGACACCTAATGACTCTTGTAGATTAGTATTCATTGTGGTATCTTTTAAAAATCCCTAACTTAACTGAGATATCAGTTGGTGGGATGAGATCTGAGAATTGTATGACATAGTGACACGTAATGTTTTACGGTACAATTTTGACTTGTTTGTGATTAATGAAAAGACTACCTCTGATTGCTAAATTCTACATGTATCGATGTTATCTATCCTTTATTGCTTCATCCTAATGTTCGCATTAGTGATGCAACCATTGAACAAGTACTCATCTTGATTTGAGTTACGTTGTGAATCATTCTTCGTGAGTGCCATCGAGGTCATGAACCTCATGATTATTTGGCTAAGCTCATTTCCTATCATATTGTAGTTAATTCTTGGTGAACAAGCTTTCATCACTCTTTTGCAGATCACTCATTGTTTTTATAAAAGTTAAAACGGTATCCTTTGAGAAAATTTAATTTTCATCACTATAAGGATTATTCAAAGTGAGATTTATAAGTGATTGTTATCAAAATGAAGTTGTTTATGAAACGCTTTAGAAACTTAATTGTTTTCATGACAAAGAAAGTCTTTGTAAATTTATTTTTGATTCTTATTTAAGAATTAAGCATGAAAATGTTTTTATGATGATAAAATTTTGACGAACTGAGTATTGCATCGTTAATCTTGAAATTGTATATAGTTGCGCGCCTACATACAATTTGGAATGGACCATGCAAGACTGATTAGTAGTCACCATAAAACTAATGAATAAACACTACATTTTCTTTAAAGATTGCGAAAGATTCAATTTTATGAGATCTGCAAGAAGTGAAAAATATGGACATAATGTTAGGGACACCTACATATGTGCCTGTAACATCTATTCTTCTGAGTCGAATTTACTCATCTGTGGAAATTGTCTTATTTGACAATTGACAATTCTTTCTTGTCAAAATTCTCCCGTAGTGAGATTCTTAGGAAAAGTATCTGATTACCGAGTGTTGATACCCGACTGGATGTATCGACGTTCCTATCATTTCTTTTGACTTGATTTCATTTGAATGACCTGGGTAACGATCCGAGGAGCTTTCGAATGCGTACTCAAATTATGAAAACATGGGATATATTCATATTCGTTAAATGTTTTCGTCTGTATCTGATTTGAAATTCTCTCGCATTGATTATGCGTTAACCTTACTCTTTTAATAGTAATTGTGCCTCCAGATATCCTTGAATTTGCGAAGGATTATGAGTTATTATTAGTCTTTTGAGAAGTTCACATCTTATCGACGGCAACGAAACTGGAAAGTTAGTAATGCCAGTAGAATGGATTGATTGATTATGACATGACGAAATTGTCTTAATTGATGGGAACTCGAATAGAATTCCCCTAAATGATAAGATGTTGATTATCAAAAGTGATCTAAATAATTCTTGATGGATGACCATATCCTGTATTAAGACTTGAAATATTACCATGAATGGTTGTGAACTAGTTATAGATATTATAATCTAGAAGGAACCTAATATGTATTTATTAAAAGATGTTTATCTTATCAGAAACCTTAGGAGGTATTTGTTGGTTAATTACCTAGAATTTCGCCATTAAGGCAAGTTGAAATTAGTATTGATTATATTCCCGGTGCTGCACTTGTGACTTGTGCACTGTACGTCAAGCATCATCTGAATTTAAGGAATTACCGTACAACTGAGAGAGTTGTCGGAGAAAGATTTTATTATACCAAGCCTGTCATCCTGAAGAGCTATGGTGTTATCTTTCCTTATATTTATAAGATTACTGTGAACTAAGTAAATTGACAATCGAAAACGATATCCATAACTCGAAATGGAAGAATTGTTTGATCATTTACAAGGTTCTAGAAAATTTGATCCATAGCATGGTTACCATCAACTTCGCATCTGCGAAAGAGATTATCTATTCCAATCACTACATCCGGTACTTGTAATGAACGTTATGAGTTTCACGTGATGTCGTTTGGATTGACCAATGCACATGTAGCATTCATCAATTTGGTGAATCACGTGTGTAGGCTGTGACTTGATAAATTCATGCTTGAGATCATTAAGGACCATTTATTTGTTTATAAGAATAATAATGAGTTAATAATTATTCATAGATTGCCCTGAATTGGCCGAACAGTGTAAACCTGAACCTTGAATAATTAACACGTGATTAAAGACTTGAACCTTTACATGATTAGACTATGTGATTAAAAGGATAATGGAATATAAATTGACTCTTCAAAAATTAAGAGCCCTTTTAAGACTTTGGATTTTACCAAAAAGAAATGGAAATATGTTTTGACAAATGTTTTAACAAAGGATTTTAAGGAATTATTCCCTTCTACACAAACCATTTAACTAACCTTCTATTTAGGGGTAAATGTTTGTGTATACCTCAAGATAACCTAAAAGGGACTGAGGAAACCATTTGAACCATGATTTGAAATTTGAAACGACAATTTTAGCTTTTCAAATAAGAAAATTTTGACTAAAGTATAAACCAAAGATTTTTCGAACAATTACGAATCTTATTAAATATTTTGGATAAATCAACGAAAATCTTGTTAATTAAATTCAAATTTATTTTGAACATTTTATATAATTGGTCAAACTAAGAAATTTAAAATCTTTATGTTTACATTTCATAAAAATTGAAAATTTATTAGTTAATTAACTATAATAATTATCGACGCTTTAGACGACAGATTGAGTAAAACGGATAAAAATGATAGTAAAGACGAAACTAAAACATAGAAGATATGAAGAAAGAATTTTGAATAAATACGGTTATGATATTTATTTCATCCGAAAAGTGAACGTAATTACTAACGCATAATATAGAAAGAATACCTGAGTGAATTATGGACACGATAATCACATCATCATGAGAAATGAATATAGATACTGATGTATTATATAAAAAGGATAAAGAACCAATTAGGATATATTTCTTAATAATGAACGTGCAAAATAAATTGCCGAACGATATAAAAATGAACGATGTGTGTAAGAAGGATAATATAAATAGTGAAAGGTTTTACGGCTAGTATGAACCATTAGAGTTGAGAAGCCGATAGCGTTGAATGTATGAAAGACCGCTTGTGATTGTATAAATATGGAGATAGTGAGATATAGTTATGTTGGAATTTGTAAGTATAAGTATTCTATTTATGTCATTTCTGACTAGAAGTATCTTTGTCTGAAGAAGTTGTACTAATGGCAATTATGAAGGTAGACATCGCCTCATACATTAGTAAACATCTAGCTATTGCAAAGGTCATCATCTGAATTTGATTCGATTTAGGTCATCGTCGACAGACTGACCAAATCTGCTAATATCATTCTCGTTAATGATAAATGCAAAAGAGTTGTGTAAACATAGCGTGCCTGTATCGATCATCTATATCAAGATCCTCGCTTCGCATCGAATTTCTAGAGATTTGCTCAGAAGTCATTGAGAACGAACCTTGATGAGAGTACTATATACCACCCCAATCGAAGGGACTAGGTAAAGTAACGATACAAAATACTATAAGCGCTGTTCTATGTTTGAATGATTGACCTTTGGTAATAGACCGTATAATCGTTTTCCATTGAAGAGATTATCATTGATAATTATCGTATTAGGATCGAGATCGAATCTTGTTAAGATTTAGAAATTAGAGCATCTGTAAGCAGGAGTTGAGATGAAGACACCCGACATACACCCATTGTGAGTTGGACATGTCTTTTAGATTTAAGGTTTCCTATGATGGCGAACCTATCCTTGCAAAATACCCGACCGGCGAGATCTGAAATGATTGTTGAAATTAGGATTTGATTATTAACTGCCGATAGTGGGCAAGAGGTTATGTGAATGTGAAATGTTGACCTTGAAGTGCCAAATGGGTAGCGAAGTTATGCCACAATTTTTAACCTTGGAAAAATGAATTCATGATCTGACAAATCATGGGATATAAGTCCCCGTTGTATGGGACCATAGAGACGATGTAAAAAGATTGGTTTGAAAGGCATATCAGCTGGATCTACCCTAGGACTTCAAGAACTGCGTGAATTATGTTTCGTAAATCGAACTTGATGGAATATCTATCAAGTGAAAATCTGATTGTTCTTAGTAAAGCTTAGATCGGCGAAAAGTTGCATTCATCAGAAACCCGTGAACATCATGGATAGAGAAAGTAAGTCAACATTTAGCCTGATCTTATTCCCGTAGTTATGTTTGATGAAACTCGCGTATTGTAATGGATTTCACTTGTGAGAAAAGACCGAATGTGGAGGAAATACCCACATGGCTTTAACTCTATAAGAAGCGAGTAGTAAGGTAAGATGATCTTTGAGGACAAAGATCCTGTTTAGGGGTAAATGCTGTGACAATCCGTCAATTTATGGTTGATATTTTATTCTCAATATAATTTAAAAACAATTTACGATATGAACTCACTTATTTTTGGGAAGAAATTTGGATTTACGTCTTGAAGTAGCATCGACTACGTCTAAACCGGAGGATTCAACGTTACGTGCTTACGTTTACATACACCGTCCTTGGTGACAACCCGACATTTCAGAAAATAAATTTTTCCGTGAATATTATTTTGGAGTTTTAAATTTGTGTTAGTTCATAAACTCACAAATTTACGAGAAGAGATTAGAGATTTTATTTTAACGTCCTTTACGACTAATCCGGAAACCTTAGGATTACGTATTTACGTTTTCGAACTCCGTTTTTGATGAAACAATTTTTATTGGATTCGTTTTGTGACGTTGATTCATAATTTATAAAAACGTTTTTCGTAAAACGACCCGAGGGCACGCAAATCGAGGAAACTAGAATCGAGGAGTACCCGTAAACAAATGGGGATGAGACAAGTGGGACACTTGTCCCACCCCCAAAACCGGCCAAGCTTTAGCTACAACACATCATATGATGTGTCAAAGTGTAACTTTACACTTACATGTGTAAGTAAGCTTACACATTAAGCTACTTTCCCCACAAAACAACTAGAAACCACTTGCTCCTCATTCCACCATTTCTCTCACATGCAAAACCACTCATTTCTCTCCCTTGGATCTTGTTTATGCCGTCCAACATCCACCACCCAACACCTCATTCATACAAAATTCTAGCCATAAACATTTGTTATAATTAACATATGTTAATCTACATTCAAAGAGATGAAGATTGGTGGTCATTTTAACATCCAAGGAGGAGTTTTCTTGGTGTCTTGAGGCTGATTTCCCATAAGGTATCCATGAAGAATGGTGTTCTTGAAGATGGTCATGGTTCATCACAAGTTTCTCCATCAAAAACCATGTCCAAATCATAACCTACATCAAGTTGGTTGTATAAAGATTGTCCTCCTCAACTTCTTGTTATTTTGATTATGTAAACATGTATTTTATTTCCTATTGTATATATTTATGATGATTATATGATGATAAAAATGTTATGTGGGGATTTGTTGTTGATAATCATGGATAAAAAGGTGAAAAACCATAAGAAACAAGGTTAAAATCTTGGTTAAATTTGATGGCTGTATAAAACAGTAAAGAAGTAAGTCATAAAGTGATAAAATGATGAATTGGAATAGATTTACAGTAAGCTATGGGTCTTGTACATATGTGAGAGTTGGCCATGCAATGGAATCAAAATAATGAGTGAGATATGATCAAAACAAGTTTAGGGTATAAATCTGAAGTTACTGTTTTGGACGATTTTTAGAAAATATATAGAAGATGATTCAACAGTAGCTATAGTAGAGTTAAATGTAGCACATATCATGTAGTTTATGTGATAAAAATTTGAGCTTCTATCTCCATATAGAACTCAAGATATGACAGTTTTGGTGAAAATGAAGTTAAAAATCAGATTTTTGGAAATTAAAGAATAATACTATTATATAAGCACTCACATTTTAATATATAAAATGTAAAATAAAAACCCACTAACTTATAAAACTTATTTATATAAATATATATAAAAGGTTAATCAAATGGATAAATTATATAAATGGTGGTGAAATAATGTTTATAAGTAATAAAAACTATAAACATGATTTTTACGACTTTTTCGGCTATTGCCGTAAAATTAACGTTTTTGTTAAATAAAACTTAGATGGTTGGACCCGTCTAATGTAAACTTTATAAAACTCATATACTGATATATAAACATGTATAACAAGTAAAAACCGATGAAAACCAAACTATAGGACATACGGACGTTAACGGACTAAATTAACGTTATTGGACTAACAATATAACAAAAATGGACTAAAACACTTATGAACTTATTATTGCGCTTAACCCATTTGGGCCCAACTTGTAAAGTTTAAGTACTGATAATATAAGTACCAAATGGATTAAAATAAGTTAAATAACTTATAATAAGCTTATTGGACCTAAAACACGTAAATAGGTAAAACGAGAAAACTAGTATAAAAGTTATCGACACATAACTCTAAAATGAATAAACAAGAATATGTAAACCCACTTGATCATCATATATATATATATAATCATCATATGTATACATAATTGATATTTTTATAAAGTCATTGGACAAACGTCTAAGACCGATTATTATTTATATAGGTTTCCGTGATTGAAGCAAGTACCGTACGTCCGAGTTGCCGATAACCCGCCTTCCCATATCAACGTGAGTTCATAGCCTCGCACTCTTTTAAATGTTTTTATGAAATATTTTATAAACCCGCGAGGGAGATAACATGTTATTTTTTATAAAATAGGACACCATTTGTCCCGATTATTTGTTTATTGATTTTGGACCCGAATGATTGAATGACCCGATTGTATGACCCGATAAATGATTAATGGACCCGATAGATGAAATTAAATGGATTATTAAAGTTAGGTTATGTCACTAAAAGTCCCATTAGCATGAATTGTGAACTACCGGGAGTTGGTAGACGCTTATGCATTTAATAGTACTATTTGGGGACGATCACCCCAGTTCGCGCCTTGACGGTTGATCCCCGTCGTGCCACATTGATTGGTAAGCGAATTTATGTATGAGAAGATTTCCAATAGCGTGACCTTTGTGACGACACGCTACTTTAGATGGGCAAAATTGGTATCGGGTTAGCTACCCGTTGTTGGTTTAGTAAGGTAACAATGTCACGCGGCTTGTAATAATCCAAAACTAATGAAATACTATTAGACGCATCGAATTACGAAGTATTGCCTGACTAGCAATACGGGGTCATACTATTGATATTATGTTCGTGTTTTGGTTTTCATAACCATATTCGTATAACGGTTTTTATTTGATTTTATACAACGTCATAAGACGTATTGTATGATTGTTTTTACGACATTGGCTCGTATAATGATTTTTAAGGCAAATGCCTATATTATGATTTTCGATAAGGATTTATATAAAATGACTTTGGCTATTTTATGGCCTATTACAAAGATTTGTATAAAATGATTTTGGCTATTTTACGGCCTATTACAATGATTTGTACGAATTGATTTTTGGTACTAATTTTATACCAAAGTTATATTGATGGAATTTATTAAACTCTATGAATTCACTCGGCGTTATCGCTGACCTTTTCTTTTAACATGTTTTATCTCAGGTACTTTAAGGTAATTCTCGGGAAGACGACAAGAATTCATGGCCCGCACTTAAACAATATTTTCCATTCAAACACTTTGTAAAACTTTGTATGAAATGTAATGACTTAGGACCTATGTAACTTTGATGTTTATGAATGGAAATGATTTATTATTAAACGACGCGATTTTTATGCGTTGTCTATGATGTGAGTAATGTGCTATCCCGTAACACCAACTAGTCTTCCGCAGTACTGAGTTGTATAAATTTGGGGGTGTTACATTAGTTGTCTCTTCCTTAACTTGAGTTAAGCAAAGTTATCAATGTCTTAAGTGTAGGGGAGTTCACTCCAATACTCTTAAACATTGAGGACAATGTTTATCTTAAGTGTAGGGGAGACTTCTATCGAAGTGACCTTACATAGACCATTGCCTTTACTTCATGATAATTGAGAAAATTAATTTTTCAAACATTTTTCAAATTTTTGATCTACTTTGGCCACCAAAAATATGCATTCATAATTTTTGCATTAATCATTTTCATTTGCATATCACATTTGCATTGTATATATTTCTTCTTTTATGTTTCATCAAAAATATATAAAAAGGAAAAAATATAATAAAACATGGTTTTAACAAGTTTAGACTTCTTTGACATATTAGGCCCGCCATGGATATTTTGACTCAACCCGAGTTTGCTTATCTTAGCATTCTCTAGCTAGTATCCTTAACCATGTAGTCCTTCATTGGTCTATTAGGCTAAGCATCCACCAATCTCATTCTTTGAGATTCTAAATTTGTGGAGAATGGGAAATGATAGAGTTGAAGCAAGTATAAAAGGGCTAGATAAACTTCATGATAATTACTTATGGTTAAACCATTCTCTTCTCTACCTCTATTTTCTTCGCATGTATATAATTGTTAATAAATAATCAAGAACGGTTTTAATTAGTTTGTAATCTCTTATGCATTTTTGACTAATCATTCATGGTTGGTATAAGTACGTCTTAAGATTCTAAGTTAGAACGTTTTATATGTACTAGACTTATGTCATGCTCAATATTTAGCGGGTGTTTTTTTCCTTTTATTCTTTTAAACTTTCTCTGTGAGGAATAAAGAAAAATAAGAGCGGCTTATGAAAAAATATGAGTGGCTAAAAAAAAAGAAAAAAAAAGAAAAGAAAAAAATATATATACAAGACTCCCAAGAGGGGCAGTGTGGTGTTAATTATAGTGACTATTGAGTTCCAATATTACCTTGACGGGATGCGGGGATTCAATAGATTGCTCCAATCCAAGATTACCTTGACGGGTTGCGGGGTTGAAGATCCAAAGTCTCAAAAAGATGGCGGATGTAAATTATTGTGTGAGTTTTATTTTTCTTTTCTTAGCGAGTGTGTAGCTACTTATGAAAGCATGACATGAGGATTTTACACATAAGGCGAATGACTTATTACTCTTGAAACGGACTTGTATTAATTGTGAGCGGTTTTTCAAGTAATGGATGAGAGGATTACTTAGGATTAAAACCGTGCTTCCTTATTTTTGGATTTTACATTTCTTATACCTCACACTTGAAATAATGACAAATTTGCCCACAAGCAATTTGCTCAAATAATAACCGGTTCCACATTTAATTGTCATGAATAAGTTGATGCACTTTTTACTTGTGAATACAATGATCCCATTTTTAAGCTTGGTATGGGGAAAGTGAAACTTGAGGGTGATAAGTATCCATGGTACCCAAGCCCTAATCAAAGTCAATGATTTCTTTATGAGTTATTTCCATCAAAACCATTTATAAATTCAAAAATATATAAATAGAATTGTTTTCTTTTCATTGCATTGTAAATATTCAAAATCATTCATCATGTAGTATAGTTTAGTTTATTAAATCATAAAATGGCCAAGGTTGTTTAATTATGAGAAAAGTGTAATTTAGAGCTTTAAAATGCTGCATTGCATGAGGTCATGGAAATGGTCAAGTGGAGAGGAGTTGATAAGTGTGAAAACACTCATCAATAATGATCCAAAAACCACTCAAAACACAGTCAAATACATTATTTTAACTTTAAAATATCAGAATTACGCGTGTATTTGTGTTTTATGTGTTTTCAGGTAAGAAGATACATTTTTGAGCAAAGACGCGTTTTCAAGGACTTATTTGATGAAAAGACGAAGAAAATGACGAAAGATGTTTTCAAGGACTTTATTTGCCAAGCTTTCAAAGATCAAGGGCTCAAGTTGCAACTTTTACAAGATGAAGGATTAAGAAGAGATTACTTAAAAGTACTTAAACACATTTGGAAAGAATGAAAGATAAGGGACCAAAAGGAAATTAAATGGAAAGTTTATTAAACTTTTCATTTATACTTGGTCAATTGACCAAACCCGGTCAAAGACACAAACGTCTTTCTTCTCCAAACGTGAAGAGAGAGAAAAAATCAGAAGACGGTTTCTTCTTCAAACCTGCAAGTTCGATTCAAGGACGATACAAGAAGAATCAGCCAATGATTATAACTACAAAAATGCTCCTTATCTTCTCCTCTACATGAAGATACAAGTTAATTAGATCAAGACTCAAGAACGAAGAAATCCCCAAATCAAGAATGAAGAACAAGTCACTTTATCCTCGTATTTTACACGTGTCATCAAGGGGTTGGATGAAACACGTCATCAAGACCTCTACTCCACCATCTCGACGGCTATAAAAAGAAGAGAAGACCCTCACTTCAAATGGTTAGCTTAGGTGTTTTTTACACAAAGTAGGTTAGGATTTTAGATAGGAGTAGAATATTAATCTTTCAATTTTCAGTCACTTAGTTAGTTGAAAATTCAGTTTCGATTCAGTTACTTAGTTACACGTTCTGTTATTAGTTCTAATTAGTTGTAACCATTTTTTTTTTCACCATTAATAAATGCAAGCTTTCTCCTCTTACTTAATATCTTCTATTTCTGATTTCGATTAGCAAGCTAATTCTGTCATAAGCTCTAATGAGCTTATGAGCTGTTTACATAACTTTTTCAATACGTTTCATTGCAGCTTTTAGTTAATTCATTAGCGTTTGATTTTCAGTTGCAAGAGATACAGTTTGATGCATTTGTTTAATTGAAGGTAGTAAGTTCAGTTCTGCCTAAAAAGTTTTCTATATGCTTATCATAAGCTCATAGCTTATGAACTTAACAAGCTTAGGAGCATAGCTCTTTTTGTTGTGTTACTTTAACTAGCCAGCTTATTCAGTTTCTTTGGATCAGCTTATACAATAAGCGTGATATTAGCTTATTGAAGATTCAACTTGAACTAGTGGCGCAGTATTGATTCTAGTATTGAGTTTAATTGTGTTTTTTTTGTTATCATCATTTTCTTTTCTTAATTCTTTTTGTTATAGTTCATAAGCTCATAGCTTATGAGCTATAACAAGTTTCTATTAGATTCCGTTACATTGCAGGTTTACAAGTTACTGAATGTTCAATAGCAGATCAGTATACCGGTAACAGTAGTTCGTTAAATCTTGCAGATGACAGTTCTATATTGATGTAGTTTAGTCAATGCGAATTCGTTAAGGTTTTCAGTTCAGCTCAATTTTGGATACAGTAGATAGCAATCGTCTCGTTCTTTTCCTTCGATATCAGCAGTAGTAGTAGATAGCATATACTTGGTACCTTGTTTCTGTTTGATTTTGCAGGACAAATAGGTTATGCAGATTGGAGTTATGTTCAGTTCTTTGCAAAGATTTCAGAATTGAGAGATGTCATTCCGTAAGTGGTGATTGGTTCCAGTTCGTTATCAGTCTAGGTGTAGTTCAGTAGATAACAAAGCCGGCTCAGCGCCGAGCTTCGACTCAACGGACTAGACTACGGAAGTAAAGGTCAAGCTTATTTCTATTTTACGCAATTTTTCTAGCTTAAATATGATATATGTTTAGCTGTAGGAATTACTTGCAAAATGTTTCATTCAATTTGTTATAAATGTGTGATAGTTATGTGATTCAGTAATTTGAATTAGCCGCCTAACCATTTTTACTTGTATCTTATTAGATTCTGTTTCATTAATGGAAGTTGTGTTTGGAATTAGGCTTATCTTTAGGTGTTTTAGAATTTCTTTATTATAGATACATGTAATATAGTTTAAACGCTGGTAATTGAGCATAACATTCTTTAAGTTTCTAGGAAAGTCAAACTTTAAAGTCAAGAAGGTCATTTGCTTAAAATCAGTCTGGGATTTAGAGTTTTGATATAACTGTATACGAGTTTACTAATTGAACACCTTTAGTCCTTCATTTTGTGTTTTGTGTTTGGTCAGTTATTCTCTTATTGGGTTTATAGGTTGTTGGGCTAGATAAATTTTGGGCCAGCTCTTTTAAAGATCAGTTAAAGGTTGATAGTTGATTTGGGCTTATTAAATTTGTAGTTAAATACAGATTTAGAAATTACAATTTTACATTTTTACACTTTATATTTTTATTTGTATTTTACATTTTTATGTTTGTAGTATAAAATTGTATTTTTCATTTTATATTTTGTGCAAAGTAATTGTCGTATGTGCTAGATGTTTTTAGTGTAGTACGTATAAGTAATAGTATAGATATTATTTTTACATTTTTTAGTGTTTTATTTGTCAAGTAGCTTAAATACCAAAAATTACGATTTTTAACCAAAAACAATCAAGTTGAGCTTAAAAACGTTATATCAATTCGAATCGATACCGAGAAAAACGAACTAAAAAGACAAATATTATTTATCAACACCAAATCCCCACATAATATTTTTATCATCATTCATCATCATATACATATAAATAAATAAATAAAATACAAGATTACATAATCAAAATAACAAAATGATAGGAAGAACAATCTCTATACCACCATTAGTGATGAAAAGATGAGGTTTTTGATGAACAAGACTTGGTTCTTGTTATCAAATCTTCAACTTTAGCAAGGAAACTTCTTGGGTCCTTTGGATGGATGAACACCTCCATGAAATCAGCCCTTTAACCTAATGAAAACTCCTTTTCATAAGTTAAGATCACCTCCAATCTTCATATCTTCAAAAGGACATCATCATATGTAGAAATAACATGAGATTTTGTGGTTGAATTTGATCAAAATGGGTGTTTTAGGGTGGTGGTGGACGAAATATAGAGAGAGAGTGAGGAGAGTATGAGTGGTTAGCATGTATGTGTTTAGGAGAAGTGGTTTTGGCTTGGATGGTTTTGGTGGTTTGAAGTTATGTGTAGCTTACTTTGTAAGCTTTAGTTAACAAGTGTTAACTTGTTAGCTACAACTTTGCCACATCTTGTGATGTGGTGTCATTGTATAGCCATCCCATATAGTGGGGTGGGTAAGTGTAAAACTTGTCCCATCCCACTAATTTACGGGTACTCCTCGATTCTAGTTTCCTCGATTTGCGTGCCCTCGGGTCGTTTTACGAAAAACGTTTTTATAAATTATGAATCATCGGCATAAAACGAATCTAATAAAAATTGTCTCATCAAAAACGGAGTTCAAAAACGTAAATAAGTAATCCTAAGGTTTCCGGATTAGTCGTAAAGGACGTTAAATTATAATCGTAAGTCCTAATCTCTTCTCGTAAATTTGTGAGTTTATGAACCAACACAAATTTAAAATCCCAAAATAATATTCACGGATAAATTTATTTCTTGAAATGTCGGACTTTCACCAAAACGGTGTATGTAAACGTAAGCACGTAACGTAGAATCCTCCGGTTTAAACGTAGTCGATGCTACTTCAAGACGTAAATCCAAATTTCTTCCAAAAAATAAGTGAGTTCATAATATAACATTAAAATAATGTTTTTAAATAACACTTGAGAATAAAATATCAACCATAAATTCACGGATTGTCACAGCATTTACCCCTAAACAGGATCTTTGTCCTCAAAGATCATCTTACTACTCGCTTCTTATAGAGTTAAAGCCATGTGGGTATTTCCTCCACATTCGGTCTTTTCTCACAAGTGTAATCCATTACAATACGCGAGTTTCATCAAACATAAATACGGGAATAAGATCAGGCTAAATGTTGACTTACTTTCTCTATCCATGATGTTCACGGGTTTCTGATGAATGCAACTTTTCGCCGATCTAAGCTTCATTAAGGAATAGTCAGATTTTCACTTGATAGGCATTTTATCAAGTTCGATTTACGAAACATAATTCATGCAGTCCTTGAAGTCCTAGGGTAGATCCAGCTTATATGCCTTT
This sequence comes from Glebionis coronaria, assembly GCA_025667525.1. NCBI lineage: Eukaryota > Viridiplantae > Streptophyta > Magnoliopsida > Asterales > Asteraceae > Glebionis > Glebionis coronaria. Next base: position 48,260 of record JANFOE010001798.1, on the reverse strand, counting down.
CAAACCAATCTTTTACATCATCTCAATGGTCCCATACAACGGGGACTTATATCCCATGATCTTTCAGACCATCAGTTCATTTTTCCATGGTTAAAATTTTTGGCATAACTTCGCTACCCATCTGGCACTTCAAGATCTACATTTCATACTCACATAACCTTCTGGCCACTACCGACAGTCAATAATCAAATCCTAATTTCAACAATCATTTCAGGTCTCGCGGGTCGAGTATTTTGTAAGGTTAGGTTTGCCATCATAGGAAACCTTAAACCTAAAAGACATGTCCAACTCACAATGGGTGTATGTCGGGTGTCTTTATCTCAACTCCTGCTTACAGATGCTCTAATGTAGATCCTAACAAGATTCGATCTCGATACTAACACGATAATTATCAATGATAATCTTTCCAAGGAAAGCGATTTTACAGTTTATTACCAAAGGTCAATCATTCAAACATAAAACACCATTTAAAAGTATTTTGTATCGTTACTTTACCTCGTCCCTTCGATTGGGGTGGTACATAGTACTCTCATCAAGATTCGTTCTCCATGACTTCTGAGCAAATCTCTAGAAATTCGATGCGAAGCGAGGATCTTGTTAGAGATGATCGATACAAGCACACTATGTTTACACAACTCCATTAAATATAAAAGAGTCAATTTCTTCATCAAGACTTTATCATTAACGAGAATGATATTAGCAGATTTGGTCAGTCTGTCGACGATGACCCAAATCGAATAAAATTTAGATGATGACCTTTGCGATAGCTAGATGTTTACTAATGTATGAGGCGATGTATGCCTTCATAGTTTGCCATCAGTACAACTTCTTCTGATAATGATACATTAAATCAGAAATGACAAGAATAGAATACTTATACTTACAAGATTCCAATATAACTACATCTCACAATCCTTCATATTTAGGCAACCATAAACGGCCTTTTAAAACATTTAACGCCATAGGCTTCTCAATTCTAATGGTTCACATGAGCCGTGAACCCCTTTTTATTATCTATATTATCCTTTTTACAATCATTGTTTATTTTTATATTGTTCGGCAATTTATTTTGCACCTTCATTATTAAGGAACATGTCCTATTTGGTTCTTTATCTTTTCTATATTATGTGTCAGTATCTACATTCACCTTCACCGATAAAATAGTTATCATGACCGTATTCATTCAAAATTTCTTTCTTCATATTCTATAAGTTCTAGTTTCGTCCCAACTATCATTTTTATCAGTTTTTCTCAATCCGACGTTTAAAGCGTCGATAAATATTACAAGTAATTAAATAATAAATGTTTAATTTTTATGAAATGTAAACGTAAAAGTTTTAAATTTCTTAGTTCGACCAATTATATAAAAATGTTCAAAATAAATTTGAATTTAATTAACAAGATTTTTGTTGATTTATCGAAAATAATTAAAATAATTAGGAAGATCCGTAAATGTTCGAAAAATCTTTGTTTATACTTTGGTCAAAATTTTCTTAGTTGAAAAGCAAAAATTGTCGTTTCAAATTTCAAGTAATAAGTTATATAGTTTCCTCAATTCTTCTTAGGTTGTCTAGAAGTATACACAAACATTTACCCCTAAACAGGAGTTTAGTTAAATGTTCTAGGTATAAAGGGAATAATCCCTAAAAAGTTCTCTTCGATAAAACATTTGTCAAAACATATTTGCACTTTCTTTTTGGTAAAAATCCAAAGTCTTAAAAGGGCTCTTAATTTTTGAAGAGTCAATATATTCCATAATATATTACTCACACGGTCAATTAAGATAAAGGATTTAGTCTTAAATCGCATATTAATAATTCAAGGTACATGTTTATATTGTTCGACCAATTCAGGGCAATCTATAAATAATGATTAACTCATTCTTATTCTTATAAACAAACAAATGGTCCTTAATGATCACAAGCATGAATTTATCAAATTACAGCCTACACACGTGATTCACCAAATTTACGGATGCTACGTGTGTATTAGTCAATCCAAACGACATCACATGAAACTTATAATGTTCATTACAAGTTCTGGATGTAGTGATTGGAATAGATAATCTTTTTCGCGGACGCGAAATTGATGGAAACCATGCCGTGGATCAAATTGCTAGAACCTTGTAAATGATCGAACAAGTCTTCCATTTCGAGTTATGGATATCGTTTTCGATTGTCAATTTACTCAGTTCACAGTAATCTATAAATATAAGGAATGATAACACCATAGCTCTTTAAAATGACGAGCTTGGTAGAATAAAATCTTTCTCCGACAACTCTCTCAATTGTACGGTAATACTTATAATCCAGATGGTGCTGACGTACAGTGCACAAGCCACAGGTGCAACACCGGGAATATAATCAAATACCAAATTCAACTTGCCTTAATGGCGAAAGTATAGGTAATTCAACAACAAATATCTCCTAAAGTTTCAGATAACAGAAACATCTTTTAATAAATTCATATTAGGTTCTTTCTAGATTATAATATCTATGACTAATTCACAATCATTCATGGTATAATTTCAAGTCTAAATGCAGGATACGGTCATCCATCAAGAATTATTTATAAAACTTTTGATAATCAACATCTTATCTTTTGGGGGAATTCTACTCGAGTTTCCATCAATTAAGACAATGTCGTCATGTCATAATTAATCAATCCATTCTACTGGCACTATCAACTTTCAAGTTTCATTACCGTCGATAAGATGTGAACTTCTCAAAAGACTAATAATAACTCATAATCCTTCACAAATTCAAGGATATATGGAGACATAACTACCATTAAAAGAGTAAGGTCAACACATAATCTACGCGAGAGAATTTCAAATCAGATACAGACGAAAACATTAAAGAATATGAGTATAATGTTTTCATGATTTGAGTACGCATTCGAAAGCTCCTCGGATCGTTACCCAGGTCATTCAAATGAAATTTAATCAAAAGAAATGATACGAACGTCAATACATCCAGTCGGGTATCAACACTCGGTAATCAGATACTTTTTCAAAGAATCTTACCACGAGAGAATTGGACAAGGAAGGTATATCAATTTTCAATGAAGACAATATCTACAGATGAGTAAATTTGGTTCAGAAGAATAAATGGTACGGGCACATATGTAGGTATCCCTAACACTATGTCCCTATTTTTCACTTCTTGCAGATCTCATAAAATTTAATCTTTCACAATCTTCAAAGAAAATGTAGTGTTTATTATTCAGTTTTATGGTGACTACTAATCAGCCTTGCATGGTCTATTCCAAATTGTATGTAGGCGTGCAACTATATACAATTTCAAGATTAACGATGCAATACTCAGTTCGTCAAAATTTTTTCATCATGTTTATAATAAAAACATTTTCATGCTTAATTCTTAAATAAGAATCAAGAATAAATTTACAAAGATTTTCTTTGTTATGAAAACAATTAAGTTTTCCAAAGTGTTTTATAAACAACTTCATTTCGATAACAATCACTTATAAATCTTACTTTAAATAATCCTTACGGTGATGAAAATTCAATCTTTTATCAAGGGATACTGTTTTATCTTATAAAAACAATCAGTGATCTGCAAAAGAGTGATGAAGAGTTGTTCACCAAGAACTAACTACAATATAATATGAGATGAGCTTAGCCAAATAATCATGAGGTTCATGACCTTGATGGCGCTCAAAAAGATTAATCCACAACGTAACTCAAACAGAGATGAGTACTTGCTCAATGGTTGCATCACTAATGCGAACATTAGGATGAAGCAATAAAAGATAGATAACATCGATACATGTAGGATTTAGCAATCAAAGGTAGTATTTTTCATTAATCACAAACAAGTCAAAATTGTACCGTAACACATTACGTGTCACTATGTCATACAATTCTCAGAACTCATCCTACCAACTGATATCTCAGTTAAGTTAGGGATTTTTAAAAGATACCACAATGAATACTAACCTACAAGAGTCATTAGGTGTTCCACATGTCCCGAAAGATCCATCGGTCCTAATTCAGAAGAAGATTTCTTCAATTTATTTATTGGACACTGGGCATCCTCATCATTGGACAATGGCCTAAGAACAACATTTAACACGAAGCAACAATCAATTAAAACCTTATAATTCAATCACAAAACTTAACGATTTCCTCTTAACAATTTCTTATTCCATACAAGTAAAATTTTACTTTATTCAAGTCTCAACCAACTTATTCTCAATTTGATATCCTACCTCATTCTCCAATACTTTTTATTTTTAGATCTTAATAGGGCAATAAAAGCTCGATATTATCAACACTTAATTTCCAATCCTATCGATCCTTCATCAATAGTTATCAAATGAGTCACTAGTATGAAATGACTTGATCATTCAATTAGACTTCTCGGAAAGGTACTAGTGGCATGAGGCTTTTGGGTAATGGTTCCAATGACAGCCTCAAGTGCAACATTCACCCTTTCGATTTCAATTTAAGAATTGGATGACAACGAATCAGATGACATCTTTCTAGGTGGTAACGTTTTGTCAAACTCCACTCTATAAGTAAAGATCGTCAGGACATCGATATCAGTTTTAATCTCGCCAATTCTTCTTCAATATCACAATCAACTAATATCTACATTTCTACGAATATCAAACATTTTGTTGGGATCATAGATATCCACAACTTGGTTTAGATCTGGAATAGCTAGAATTCTTACGGAAATAGCTTCGATTGATTTGCTAGGGAAGTTAGGGTTTCTTGTGACAATCTACGTCGTATAAATACCTCGTATAAATATTAAAATAATCATCAAACAGTCGTGTAATTAAATTACAACATATATATATATATATATATATATATATATATATAATCCAAGTGTTATATATATATATATATATATATATATATATATATATATATATATATATATATATATATATATATATATATATATATATATATATATATATATATATATATATATATATATATATATATATATATATATATATATATATATATATATATATATATATATATATATATATATATATTACAATAACACTTCTCAGTCTGGCCTTGTCGGTAACTCGGGAATTCTTCGGCACCGTTATAGTCAAAAGATTTTTAGACATTTTTAGAAAAATGTTTATTATTAAAAGATTTTGAAATGTTTTATTCAAAACCTTGGTTTTTAAAATCTTTCGTTCTCTATAACGAGAGCTCTGGTACCAAACTGTAACACCCCCAAATTTATACAACTCAATACAGCGGAAGACTCGTTGGTGTTACGGGATAGCACATTACTCACATCATAGACAACGCTTAAAAATCGCGTCGTTTATTAATAAAGCATTTCCATTCATAAATATCAAAGTTACATAGGTCCCAAGTCATTGTATTTTATACAAGTTTTACAAAGCATTTGAATGGAAATTATCGTTTAAGTGCGGGCCATGAATTCTTGTTGTCTTCCCGAGAATTACCTTCAAGTACCTGAGATAAAACATGTTAAAAGAAAAGGTCAGCGATAACGCCGAGTGAATTCATAGAGTTTAATAAAATCCATCAATATAACTTTGGTATAAAATTATTACCAAAAATCATTTCGTACAAATCATTGTAATAGGCCATAAAATAGCCAAAGTCATTTTTATACAAATCCTTATCGAAAATCACAACATAGGCATTTTCCTTAAAAATCATTATACGAGCCAATGTCGTAAAAACATCATACAATACGTTTTATAATGTTGTATAGATTAAATAAAAACCGTTATAAGAATATGGTTATATAAAATCAAAACACGAACATAATATCAATAGTATGACCCCGTATTGCTAGTCAGGCAATACATCGTAATTTGGTGCGTATAACAGTATTTCGTTAATTTGGATTATTATAAGCCACATGACATTGTTACCTTACTACAACAAACAACGGGTAGCTATCCCGAAACTCAATTTGCCCATCTAAATTAGCGTGTCGTCACAAAGGTCACGCTATGGAAATCTTCTCATACATAAATTCGCTTACCAATCAATGTGTCACGACGGGGATCAACCGTCAAGGCGCGAACTGGGGTGACCGTCCCCAAATAGTATTATTATATGCAAAAGCGTCTACCGAATCCCGGTAGTTCACAATTCATGCTAATGGGAATTTTAGTGACATAACCTAACTTTAATAATCCATTTAATTTCATCTATCGGGTCATTTAATCATTTATCGGGTCATACAATCGGGTCATACAATCATTCGGGTCCAAATCAATAAACAAACAATCGGGACAAATGGTGTCCTATTTTATAAAAACTAACATGTTATCTCCCTCGCGGGTTTATAAAATATTTCATAAAAACATTTAAAAGAGTGCGAGGCTATGAACTCACGTTGATATGGGAAAGCGGGTTATCGGCAATTCGGATGTACGGTACGTGCTTCAATCACGGAAACCTAGACAAATAATACTCGTCTTAGACTCTTGTCCAATGACTTTATAAAAATAACAATTATGTATACATATGATGATTTTATAAATATGATGATGATCAAGTGGGATTATACATCTTTACTCATTCATTATAGTGTTTATGTGTTGATAACTTTTATACTAGTTTACTAGTTTTACCTATTTACATGTTTTAGGTCCAATAAGCCTTTTATAAGTCCATTAACTTATATTAATCCATTTTATACTTTTATTATCAGTATTATACTTTACATGTTGGGCCCAAGTGGGTTAATCCCAATAAGTAAATTTATTAGTGTTTAGCCCATTTAGTTGGATTAATAGTCCAATAATGCTAACTTAGCCCGTTAATGTCCGTATGTTATATAGTTCGGGTTTTATCGGTTTTTACTTGTATTAAGTACTTATATATCAGTATATGACTTTTAAAAACTTTACATTAGACGGGTTTGATCGTCTAAGTTTTAACTGGCGAAAAACGTTAATTTTACGGTAATAGCCGAAAAAGTCGTAAAAATCATGTTTATAGTTTTTATAACTTATAAATATTATTCAACTTCCATTTTTATAAAGTGTACATTTATTTAACCTTATACATATTTATATAAATGATATTTATAAGTTAGTGGGTTTTAATTCATATTTTATACTATATTAGTTTGAGTGCTTGTATAATACTATTAAACATTAATTCTTCAAAATCTGATTTTTAGTTTCATCTTCACTATTTTTTTATCATATCTTGAGTTCTATAAGGAGATAGAAGCTCATTTTTGTATGGCATAAACTTAATATTATTTGCTACAAATAAGTTAGTTATAGCTACTACTCATTCCATGTTTAACTATCATTAACAGTCCCTACAAAACAAACTATTCAGATTGGTACACTCATCTTGTTTTGATCATATCTCACTCATTTTGATGATTACATTGCATGGCCAACTCTCACATGTGTATGACATCTAAAACTTACTGTAAATGGATTCCACCATGCAATTTTATCAGTTCTTAACTTGGTTACTTACTGTTTTTATACAGCCAACAATTTAAGCAAGATTTTAGCCTTGTTTCTTATGGTTTTTCACCTTTTTAATCATATTTATCAACACCAAATCCCCACATAATATTTTTATCATCATTCATCATCATATACATATAAATAAATAAATAAAATACAAGATTACATAATCAAAATAACAAAATGATAGAAAGAACAATCTCTATACCACCATTAGTGATGAAAAGATGAGGTTTTTGATGAACAAGACTTGGTTCTTGTTATCAAATCTTCAACTTTAGCAAGGCAACTTCTTGAGTCCTTTGGATGGATGAACACCTCCATGAAATCAGCTCTTTAACCTAATGAAAACTCATTTTCATAAGTTAAGATCACCTCCAATCTTCATATCTTCAAAAGGACATCATCATATGTAGAAACAACATGAGATTTTGTGGTTGAATTTGATCAAAATGGGTGTTTTATGGTGGTGGTGGACGAAATATAGAGAGAGAGGGAGGAGATATGAGTGGTTTGCATGTATGTGTTTAGGAGAAGTGGTTTTGGCTTGGATGGTTTTGGTGGTTTGAAGTTATGTGTAGCTTACTTTGTAAGCTTTAGTTAACAAGTGTTAACTTGTTAGCTATAACTTTGCCACATCTTGTGATGTGGTGTCATTGTATAGCCATCCCATATAGTGGGGTGGGCAAGTGTAAAACTTGTCCCATCCCACTAATTTACGGGTACTCCTCGATTCTAGTTTCCTTGATTTGCGTGCCCTCGGGTCGTTTTACGAAAAAACGTTTTTATAAATTATGAATCATCGGCATAAAACGAATCTAATAAAAATTGTCTCATCAAAAACGGAGTTCAAAAACGTAAATACGTAATCCTAAGGTTTCCGGTTTAGTCGTAAAGGACGTTAAATTATAATCGTAAGTCCTAATCTCTTCTCGTAAATTTGTGAGTTTATGAACCAACACAAATTTAAAATCCCAAAATAATATTCACGGATAAATTTATTTCTTGAAATGTCGGACTTTCAACAAAACGGTGTATGTAAACGTAAGCACGTAACGTAGAATCCTCCGGTTTAAACGTAGTCGATGCTACTTCAAGACGTAAATCCAAATTTCTTCTCAAAAATAAGTGAGTTCATAATATAACATTAAAATAATGTTTTTAAATAACACTTGAGAATAAAATATCAACCATAAATTGACGGATTGTCACAAAGCATCTTCAATTGTGTTTTCTGAATTGTTCCTTCTTTATTCAATGGATGTAAAAAGTTACCTTTACCTAGATATGTTTCTAAATGCCTCATAACAAACACACCACAATCGACGGTATTAGACTTTATTTTCCAATCAAAATCAATAATGCTAGGCTCAGAAACTAGAATTTCAGAGCATTTTGGATGATGGTGTCTCTCCAAGTAATTTATAAAAGAATCAATCTGTGCAAATTTAAAATAAAAAGTATGAGATACAACAATGTAATGCACTATTTTATAAAAAAATGATGCAGTAAAATTATCAATTATAGACAAGAGGTATCAATATTATAAAACAATGTAATACACTGTTTATAAATATATGATGTAGTAAAAATTATCAATATTATCAATATTATCATTCAATGCAATGCAGAGTCTATAAAACTTTGATGTAAGAAAATTATCAATATTATGCACAAGGTATATGAATGTAAACAAATAAGTTTGATGTAGTAAAAATAGCACCATAATTCTTTAAGTATTAGATAAAAGTAGACTTACCAGAGCAAATGGGAAAGCACCATATCTTGTTTGTATATCATCGATGCCGTCATCTACGTTATCAATTGTGCGTATTTCAGCGGTCTTCATATTCAAACAGGTTATGTAGAAATGGTTTGATGAATCTTCCAATATCTTTATTGCAGGAAAGAATACTTGTAGATATTTTTGTTATCATTAATCAACTTCATTCTATAGAACATCACAATTATATCATTTAATTCTCATAATTAATCTACTTACCAAATGAACATCATCAAAATTCTTACGTTTTGCTTCAGTTAAAGCGAAATGAATATTTTGATAAAAAACTTCCATTCTTTCTTCAATAGTCTTCCCCGAATCAACAATGTAATTAGTCTGTTTTAGTTAATGTAAAACGTTATGTATATCATAATGTAAAACGTTATGTATAAAAAAGTTATATAATTGAATTACTTACAAGCATTCCCGTATGACAATATACATTTCCATCATCTGAAAGCTTGTCTCTGTGTTTTTCCTCGTGATTTTGAACAATAGACCATAAGTCTAATATGAGTGAAGCAATTTCTATTTCAAGTTACAGGCTCAAGAAAAAAACACCTTCGACTCCACTCTTTTATTCATCTTGAAAACAACCTCACTGTACATTATTTCAGACAAGGTAAAATATATAATGCAGTGATAACAAGGTAATGATGCATTCTACATGCTTAAAGACACACTATACACACACTACACGCAGTAAAAACCGATCAAAAAACACACATTTCACGCACTTAATCCTCTCTAAAGCACCAAATCAAACCTACTGAATCATCTTGAATCAGACAAATTAAACAGCGAATCGAGATGGTTTGTATGTTTAATTTTTCGATTAATGCTCATATGAATGATTTATTTTAGATATTCTTCAAAGTTTAGATATTGTTCAAAGTTTGTTTAAAAGTGATTTTTTATGCTTGAAAATCGCTGCTATGTGTTAAAAATGCACTATAATGCTCTAGAATTAGACTTAAGTTCATATTTAAGATTAAATAAATAACTAATTGGTCTTAAGTTAAAAATAATGCCATGTGTTAAAAATACACTATAATGCTCTAGAATTAGACTTAAGTTCATATAATGCTATGTGTTAAAAATGCATTATAATGCTCTAGAATTTGACTTAAGTTCATATTTTATGCTTCAAAATAACTACTATGTGTTAAAAATGCACTATAACGCTCTAGAATTAGACTTAAGTTCATATGAATGATTTAGGTTAGATGTTGTTCAAAGTTTATTTAAAAGTGACTTTTTATGCTTCAAAATAACTGCTATGTGTTAAAAATTAAATATACTTAATGCAGTAATTATATAAGATTGATGTAGTGATAAAATATGTTATGCAATACCTAAGAACTTACCCTTCAGGTGTCTTATTACCCCATATGTAATTTTCTATCTTCTTTCCTTCTTCTGATAGTGGTTGGCCAAATATGATTTTCCGTTGATAAAATGACGACACTAAAGAAGGAGGCAACTTTACTTGACGTTTTTCGTTTTCCATATCAACTGGTGGAGCAATAAAGATAATTGGCGATGCATGCATAATCAATTTTCCTTTTGCAGGCTCAGGCTTATCTTTTTCTATCTTATATCTTTATCAATTAACAGATCTCCTTCTTTTTTTCCTTTAGCTTCATCATTTAAATTTTCATTCATGCATTGTAACTTTCCGACATTCTTTTTCATTAATTTATCCCTTATATCATCAAAGGTTGTTTTGTTTCCTTCAGTTCGTAGTTGACCAGATAGTGGAATCTCTTTATATTCTCCATGTTGTTCGACAACAAACAATGGTGTTTTACCTTTAACCTCTCTTGCATTGTTTTTCGGTAATCGCAATTTCATACTATGTAAACTTTTAATAATTCCTTTTTTCTGAATTTGTAGAGATTTTGGTGGCTTGGCAATTAAAAAACTTTTTGACACACTCTCTTCTGATTCAGCTAAGAAAGGTAGTTTGAAAACGGAGTAGTCAAAATACTCTTTGTTCACTTCTTCAATTAAAGGAAAATCGGTCATTAAACTCTTAATATTTTCCATTCCAATTGAAGCTTCTTTGAGATTTTTAGAACCTGTTATTAAAAGAAGTAAATTAAACAACAGTTTTTTTTGAAAAAAAATAGAATAACTTGTTTTACTGCAGCATAGTTACTTATTATTGCATCATAGTGTTTTTATCAATTCATGCATTATAGTTAAACAGTGCATTACTAGTTTTAAAACACTATGTTGCAGTGAAATTAATAATCATGATAAGAAAGTGTTTTTTCATTTACTTTCATATGCTCCCAGGTTTTCATCTTGTAATTCATCATCTTGCATTCCACCTTTAGTGTCAGGTTCCATCTCTTCTTCTTCACTATCAAAGAATAGCGTTTACGATTGATTTTCAAGGAATGAATTGTCATAAATGACAATAGATCCCTCGTTGACATCTTTATCGTATACTTTAGAACATATTTCAGCATTTAAACAATCTGTTGATAAAAAATCAAATTAAAAAAAAATACTTGATTTAATATTTCTTTATAAACCAGTTTACACTCTTTAGTTAACTAGTATATTATAGAATATAATTCTAACTAGTTTATAAACATTATGATGCGGTGAAATTGTTGCATAAAATGTGGTTATTACATATTACTTAAATATGTAACTAGTTTAGAATATACTACATACATTCAAGTTTTAAAGTGTTGATCCCAAACTTAGATCGTTTTAGCTTGTGTAAACGAGATTAGATCAAGTTATACACGTAGAGAAACTTTGTTTATGTATAAAGTAATTTAAGTGTTATGCGGAATTAACACTTAAACAAGAACACACAAAGGATATAAACAAACTTTCACTTGATTGATAATAACAAACTTGCTTACAATGAAAGTGTTTAACGTATGAAAACTTATATTGAAACATAACCTAAAGGTCTTCTTTTATAGACATAAGAAGCCTTGTACAAGAGTCTACGTATCAACTATTCTAGGTAAAGATAATTATATAAAATACAATGTTGATCCTATCTTTACTAGAAACAAACTAGAAACATAATACGCGTAGACCATATCTTTCTATCAGTGCTTGTCTTCAACCTATCAACGCTTGACTTCTTCTTGTCAACGCTTGATCTGTCAGCGTTTGTTTTCTTCCTGTCAACGCTTGTTTTCCTCTTGTCAGCGCTCAAGTGAACTGGCTACATTCTATTCCCAACAATCCTCCCCTAAACTTGATATCTACTCTAGTAATCAAGTTTCTGAATAAAAATTAAGAACTAGGAGGAATCTTACAAATCTTATCATATTGGTAATAAACATGCCTAATAAAATCTTGGCCACGTCACTTGAATAGTCAATCTCCAGCTGTGTTGCCTTCATCTTTTCCAAAACCTTTTTGGACATGGGATACTGACCATCTACAAGAAGATACTCGGCAAACTTTGTAGAGCTCAAGTAATACACACCAACAGCTGAATACAAACGCCATTGAAGACCACTGATATCATCCTCAAGATCCTTCCAAACAGCAGGATCTTCTTCTTTTGGTCCACACATTCTCTTGAATGTTGACTAAAGTTCTATTCCATTGACTGAAGTAGGAGCTTCAGTCTCATACTTGGCCTCCAACAACCTTCAAAGGTCTACCAAGTCTTCTCTATCCACACTTGCGAAGAGAAATATAAGAGTGGTAAATGTGTGTACCTCTTTCCCATACCTGCCAATCTTCTAAAACCCACTTGCATCTTCTTCATAGCTTATGATAGGGTTTCTGGCATCAAGAGGTAACACTTATACCATATCGGAAGCTTCCATGGGTGAGAGCTTGATGCTCCTTCTTATAACAGCTTCACTAGGATTCAATCTATCCATATCTTTAGGGAACTCAAGTGGAACTCCCTTCTTGAAAGGCCTTGGAACAATCATTGCCTTCTGAATCTCCATCTCTTCTACAAGTTCTTCTTTCCTTTCATCTAAAAGAAGTCTTAGAATGTTCATTTCCTGCACTTTTACCCAAATAGGATAAGCCTTATACTCCAATTCTTCAAAGGATAATCCCAACAATTTCTTATAGGTCCATCATGTTCCATGACATCTGAGTAGCATGTAGTAAAGCTCCCTTCTATCCCTTTTCAGCAGTGAGAGAACATTGCTAGCTTTGTGTTCCAGAATTACCTTGCAGTCTTTTTGAACTCTCAGAAGAATCTCCAAACCCCAAATTTGGTCTGAAATAGTCAAATCTGGATTCTCCATACACCTATTCTCCCATGCATGGTACATCTGAACAACTTTTGGCATATCAAAATCTACTTGAAATTTCAACTCTCTAAGCTTCTCTCTTGCCAAATCATCACCATATTCAAGTCTTTCTGATTGTTCTATTATCATCACACTTGAATCTGAACTTGCTTCATCACTTCCATCTTGTTCCTCAGAAGTTACAACAAATGGTGATTCACCAACCTTCTTACTTTCTTGTTCCATGAGCTGTGCAGCCAACCTTGAATCAAACTCTACCTGTGCTGCATCCTTTGGAACTTCTACTTCTACCATGATTCCTTTACCCTTATCTAATGGATCAATGATATGTAAGGATGATGGTAATACCTATGAAGATACTTCTTTGATGATAGCTGATGACTGGAATACATCAACCTCATCTGCAGGTCTGTCAACGCTCAAATTCCTTGTGTCAGCGCCTAATTTGCTCATGTCAGCGCTTGGTGTGTCAGCATTCAAATTTTGCTTGTCAACGCCCAAATTACTTGTCTCAGCGCCTCTTGTAAATTGCTCCAACATAGCTGTAAAAGACAAGTTTAAATTGGTAGGAGTTACCAGAGATCTATCAAAACCTGGTTGCTTCTTCAATTTAGTTAGGGCCTCAGCAATACCTAAAGATTCTCCATCATGTGAGCCTTTATCACTCACATTAATCTGCTCATCCTCCCCTTTGGAAGATTCTTCCATCCCACGCCTTGTGCTAGCATTCTCCAAAATGACAATCCTCTCCCTCAATTGCTTGAGTTCAAGTCCTTGTGTACTGACAATTTGTACCAAGTCTGCATTTTGCTTTTGCAAGCTAATGCAAACAGCCGTCAATTCCATTAATGTGTATGGTTCCAATCCGCCCTCCTCTAAAATGGGTATTTGACTTCCCAAGTTAGATTCATGGGGCATGGATGAGGTCTTAAAGATGTTAGGACTGTCTTGGCCTGCATCTAAGCCAGAACCAATAGTCCCAGCCTCATCCATAACACCAACCACACTTGTGGTGGTAGTTCTCTCTGCTACATGGCTAGGACCACTAGAGGAGAAAACCCCAGTAGTCCTTTGGCGTTTTTGCAACCTATATTGTGGTGGGGTAGAAGATGATGTGGATTGGGTGGATGTGGGAAGGTTAAGGGTGTTTAGGTTTGTGAAGGGAAGGTGTCAACGTTTGGATTACTTGTGTCAACGCTAACATTTAAGGTATCAGTGTTGAAGGGTTCTTGGTCAATTTACATGCGTTGAGGTGAAGGTAAAGGTTCTGGTATTGGGTTAAGTTGTGGTTGTGGGTCTGGTTGGGGTTGTGCTGCTGCAATAACAGCAAGCATAGCTGGGGTGAGGGGTAATTCACGGTGAGGGGGTGAGTTCATCTTGGTAAAAATAGCTTTCTTTTGCACAGGGATCTCATAAAAGTCATCATGATCCCTTGTGCAGTAATTTTGCACATCAAAAACCATTTGTAAAAATCTGGGATAAGCTAAAGTCATCTTATTCCCTTTGTTTTTACACATGCCATCAAAAATCATTTTTGAATAATTAAACTTTTTCCCACTTGCAATGCACACAATTGCACTAGCAATTGATCTATTAATTTCATTGTGTGTAGTACACTTGGGACTCAAACATTGTAGGATGACATGTATGAGGTACTTCCAGGCTGGGGGAAACTCTTGTTTATGATATTTGTTTAAAGTGCCCTCATCAGGGAAAGGATATCCCAAAGCCCTTAGTCCTTGTTCTATTTCATGAATGGGAAGGGTGGTTATACCATCTGCATCATCAAGATGCAAAGCCTGGCGAACCAAGGCTTCAGTAACCACCCATGTACGCCCATGAACAATAGATGATAATGTAGTCACATTATTAACTGTTGAGGAACTAACAGTGTTCCAAAACTGCTTAATATGTGTGACAGAGATGAGAGGAGCATGAGAAAGAGCATACCTAATGGGGGATGCATTCAAATACGCCACCATCTGGGTGTATTGGGGAAACAGAGTATCATCAGCGTCCAAGTATGCAATCAGGTTGTGTTGACTCCTGAATCCCAATACTAAATCACTTGGTTTAAATTTTGGTGCCATTGTTGAAGAAAGCTGTTTGTGAATATATAGAAAGATGAATTATAGGAGAAAATTGTTAGAAAAGAATATGAGGTACCCTGTTTAAAAATAGGAGCCAATTTTATAGGAGAGATAGGTGCATGTGATTGGTCAAAAATGAGGCAACTATTTTCAAAATATAATGATGAAAATATTGAAAAGAAAATAAGTTATCTCATGCATTAATTAAAAGTTATCTGCTCCCAAAATTACGGCCCCAAAATTCGTCAAAAAGTAACAACTGGGTAGGTCCCAATGAGTATCAACGGTAAAAAATAACCCATCAACGCCCAACGGCTATATTCTTGTCAACGTTTGCCAAAGCCATGTCAACGTCTAAATTGGTCATAACAACGCTTGGAAAAATACTTGTCAGCGTCCAAAAATAAAAGTAATAAAAATGAAAAACGACCTTAACAAAGTAATTTATCCTAGTGAAGATAGCCTATAAGTTGATAATTATTATAGGGCGGCAAGCACTGTCCAGTTATGCACACTTGCTTATGCAAGATAGACATAACAGTCCTCTAGTGTCCCTTGCTAACCAAAACTCTTAACAACTAAGTTATCTCATAAAATTCCTTGTAACTCCCAGGTAAAAACCCATTATAAATCATTCCCAAGTCTCCAACAGA
Source organism: Glebionis coronaria (assembly GCA_025667525.1). Lineage (NCBI taxonomy): Eukaryota > Viridiplantae > Streptophyta > Magnoliopsida > Asterales > Asteraceae > Glebionis > Glebionis coronaria. The sequence goes on along the minus strand of JANFOE010001798.1, from coordinate 31,999 downwards.
CCACATCCAATTTTAGGCCAAAAATGTCTTGGCAGCATGCATAGTATATCAACTTTGCATGCTAGAGTGCCTCATGATTTAGTAAACTAACTCATACTCACTCGTGGACAGAATCTAGAATTGTGATAAGAGTATTATAAGAATACCCAAAAAGTTCTAAAGGTTCCTAAAACCTCCCCTTAAATTGTGATACATATGTTGCCCAATAATATGCATGAACATAAAAATTTATGTCAAGATAGGAATATAAATATTCCAACCATCATCCATAAATAAAAACATGCTCAAATGATTCTCCAAGGATCCATAAGCAACTCTGTATCCAATGGTACAATGCTATCCATGCCTGCACACTTAGATTAAAAACCACAAAACTAACATTGTTGCTGACAACGTCACGATAACACTTGTCAGCGTTAAGGCAACCTTTGTCAGTGTTAGAAAAATATAGTGGAAAATCTAACTTCAAAAAGACCAATAACAATGCATTATCCTGTACATACTTTTACAATAAGATCCCAAAACACATATTAAGTGAGATTGATCATTCCAATACTTGTTACCAAGTATTGGAACCTTCCAGCATCAAAAGGTTTAGTTAATAAATCAGACACATTTTCTTCTGTGTCAACCCTATCTGGTTGTATTAAACCCTTTTCAAAACAATCCCTTATAAAATGATGTCTAATTTCTATGTGTTTTGTTTTAGAATGATGTACATGATTTTTAATAATGTATAAAGTGCTGTTATTGTCAACAAAAATCTTGGTATGCATGAAATTATACCCATAATCCAACAGCTGATTCTGAATCCATAAGAGTTCTCCACAACAAGCAGCTGCAGCAACATACTCTGCTTCAGTTATAGAATTGGCCACCACTGTTTGTTTCTTGCATTGCCAAGATATCAACCTACTCCCAAGAAACTGACATCCACCAGTTGTGGATTTTCTATCAAACTTATCACCACCATAGTCACTGTCTGAATATGCAATAAGCTCTAATGGTGAATCTTTTGGGTACCACAAGATAAGATCTGGATAACATCTAAGGTACCTAAAGATTCTCTTAACATCATAAAGGTGACATTCTTTGGGAGTCACTTGATGGCGTGCACATGCACACACAGCAAACATGATGTCAGGTCTTGAGGCTGTGAGATACATCAATGAAAAATTCATTGATCTATAGTGCCTGACATCCACATCTTTTCCATCTCCAACTTTTCCCCAAGGGTGTTCTCTATCCATAAGAGTAGTAGCCCTCTTTTCATGTGGAGAAAAGCCAAACTTCTTCAAGATCTCTGCTACATATTTATCCTGATAGATGAAGATACCATCTTCTTTCTGCTGAACTTGTAACCCTAGAAAGAAGTTCATCTCCCCCATTGCACTCATCTTGAATTTGTCTGTCATAAGCTTGGAAAAGTCTTCACTCATCTTTGGATTAGTGGAACCAAAGATGATATCATAAACATAAACCTGAACAAGTATGACATCCTTACCAGCCTTCTTTATAATTAATGTCTGGTCTATGGTGCCCCTTTTGAATCCATTTTCCACTAGATAAGTGGACAATGTGCCATACCATGCTCTTGGGGCTTGATGAAGTCCATACATAGCTTTCTTGACTCTATACACCTTGTCTGGATTCTCTGGATCTTCAAAACCAGGAGGTTGCATAACATACACCTCCTCAACAATTGTGCCATACAGGAAAGCACTCTTCACATCCATTTGATAGACAGTGAAGCCCATGCAGGAAGCATAGGCTAGAAATATTCTTATAGCCTCAATCCTTGCAACTGGTGCAAAGATCTCCTCATAGTCTATCCATTCCTCTTGTGTATATCCCTGAGCCACTAAACGTGCCTTGTTTCTGACCACAATGTCTCTTTCATCTTTCTTGTTTCTTAGAACCCATCTTGTCCCAATAGGTCTGACATACCTGGGACAATCAACCAGCTCCCAAACATCCTGAATAGCAAATTGGTGAAGCTCATCTCGCATTACTTCCACCCAACTTGGTTCTTTGAGAGCATCAAAAATCTTCTTGGGTTCCTGTTGTGACAGAAAACAGGCAAACAAACATGCTTGAACAAGAGGGGTATCAACCTTCTTGTGTATATTGGCAATAAAACCACCAAGACTCTGATGAGATCTTCTAGTCTGAACAGGAGACATGACATCCCCAATAATTTGAGAAGTAGGATGATTCTTCATAGTAGAAGTGAAAACTCCTCCCTCAAAAAGTCTGTTGTCTTCAATCTCATCATCCAAGTTGCCAATATCTTCTTCAGACTCTCTTCCATCAATATTTGTATGAACCTCTTCATGTCTACTTGAAGGTTCACCTTGTTCAAAACTGGAAGAGAAAATATGCTCAAAAGAGTTTTCAACGCCTGAACCAAGGTTGTCAACATTTGGGTCATCAACGCCTGAAATGGTGTTGTCAACGCTTGAGCCATCAACGCCTGAATTTGTCCTGTCAGTGCCAGATTTTCCTTTGTCAGCGCCTGAAGGACCATGCATGTTGTTAACTTGTGATACTTGGGTACCACCATTTTCCTTTCCAGCAGCAGCAACAGCAGCAAAAGCATCTGTCCATATGGGAATAGTGACATACACTTGTTTGGGAGATGACTTGTCTTCTTGTGATCCAACCTCTTCATTAACCTGTGTACCTGAAACATTAACAACTGGTTCTTCCACAACATTTGAAGTTATTGTTGAGACTGCTTTTATACATAGTCTCATCTTCCAAATAGGGCTTAAAATGCATTAAATATCATCAAAATACCCAAATATATGCTTGTGTTTGTTGCTTGTGTATTTTAGGTACGGATATTGAGAAAATGACAAAAGATCACAAGAATCATGCAAAAACGAACACGGGAAACGAAGCCGCACAATGAACCAATCCCTAATGAAGACTTTCCCAAAATCAACCCTTGAAGATTTGAAGGATTATGAAGAAGGGTCCTCCAATTATGAAGAATTGACACTTTATACCCTTGTATCCTCATAATTACAAGTTTGGTCCCTAAAGTTTGTCAAAATTACAAAAAGGGCCCTCTACTTTGAAGATTTGGCAAGTTTAGCCCCTCAACAAAGCTAAAATTGTCAACCAATATCATCTACAAAGTCAAATACATCATGAAGTCCTTCAAAGTACAAAAAATGACAAGTTTGGTCCTTTGAAAATTCCAAAATTACAAAAGGACCCTTAACTTTCAACAACTGGCAAAAATGGTCCCTCATAATTGAAGACTTGGCAATTTCAGTCCTCCAAAATGCTCAACATACAAGTCAAGACCATTATCTATCAACAAAATGCCAAAACAGCCCCTCAAGTATCACAATATGGCAAGAAATACCCCTGAAAATACTTTGGAAAAGTATTTGGGGCAAAAGTGTGAAAAGTGAAAGTTTATTAACAAAGGAAATCCGGATTTGGTTATTTAAATTGCAAGTGAAAAGAGAAAAGAAGGTGAGGGACTTATCATGGCCAGACATAAAACTTACCTTAACCTACCAAATGGTGACAAGTGTCCCACTTACTCCATCCCACCAATCAGCTCTCTTCAATTGGCCACATCACTTCCCACCCATAACAGATTTAAACTAATCTTTATTAGTTTAATAATCTGGCGCTAAACATCTTTTTAAACCCAAACTCAGATTAAACGCCCAACTATTCACCAAGAACACAAATTGGGTTTTCTTAATTCACTTGTAATTAACCTCATAAACCTCCAGATTAATGATTAAGCATGCCTTAATCATATCCCAACCTTAAAAACACATGCCACTTTACCCCACATGCCACATGGGACATGCCCTGCTACACGTTTGAGGAAGAAGACAAGATTATGCCAGCAATCCAACGCCTCACAATCTTGCTTGCATCCTAAGCTCATTCTAAGCCCTTGATGCTATTTCAACAGCGCACACCTCAACTACATGACAAATTCAGTCACATGATTCTCCAAAGAAGACAAAAACCTCAAGGGCATTTTTGGGACTTAAGCATTAGGGTTTACACGTTTCTTAGCATAGTAGAACTTGTAAGGCTCTATATAAAGCCACTTAGGCCTTCACATTTCAGTTTGCTTTTGATTTTTCCTTGGTTCAAGTTTCTGTAAATCCTATTTCTAAGTTAATGAAATTGAGTTTGAAATCATGAAGAAAAGTCATTGGCCAATCTTATTTACTGCTTTCATTTGTTATATGCTTGTTAGTTCTTGAAGTTCAAAACCTGTTTTCAAAAGAGGAGTGTGCAAAAGTTTGCATATTTCCTCATTTTCTTGATATTTTGCTAAGTCTTGTTCCAATCTTGGAATTCTTGGGCTATAGGGCTGATCATAACATCCTAACTGAGTTGGTTAAGGTATGGTGAGGCTTATAACTTGGGGATAATCAAGTGTGGGGTAACAAGTTTGCATTAATCAAGTTTTTCAAAGTTTCTGATTTTTATGATATTGTGCTTAACCCTTGTTCAATCTTAGCAGGCTTATTGTGGAAGCTTGTGCTTGTTCTTGCTAGCAGATAAGCTCAAAATTCGTGGGTGTGGATGTACATCCATTAGGTTTGCATACTTAATCTCAAAATCTGCTTAAATTGTGATTTTTGGTGATATTTGTATGAAACTTGTGTTCTTGTGAATTTTGTGGCTTGTTCTTGCTTGAATCTGTTTATTATACTTGTTTTAGTGTTAATTGATGCTTGGTTGGCCTGAAATCTCATTGTGCTTTTGAAAATTTTGATTTGAAAAAGTTAAAGGGGTGTTTGGGTCTACTGGTTTATGCTTGTAACTTGTTATTGTGTTAAGGGAAGTTGTTGTTTATGCTTTGTATCTGCTATACCTTTGTTTGAGAGTGTTTTGCTGCAAGTTTTTGGGTTTGAACACTTGGATTAAACAATCTGCTATATAGACCTTGTTTCTGCTTGTTTTGACCTAGGATTTTGGGAACACTTAGTGTGTATGCATGCTTAGGGATAAAAGTGGTTTAAACAAAGTTAATATAACCTGTTTGAAAGATTTGAGGTGTTGAAATTGGCTTGTGTGTTAAATTCATCAGCAAAAGTAGAAACTGCATGTGTTAGTGTTCATCAGTAACTTTCATTGCTTGAATCCTGCTTAATTCTTTGAACCAGTGCATGAAACTTGTTTAGACTTGCTTATTGGAGTTTATTATAGCTTGTGTGTGCATTTGGTTGAATTTGGCTGGCTGATTTGTGCTAAAACTGCTCATAAGTGCTTAACTGCTTATTGTTCATGTCTGTATCATGTCTGATGAATGATTGATTAAACTGTATCAATTGGGTGTTAGTGATTGTGTTATTTTGATTGTGATTGACTCCTTTTGATCCAAAGATCATTTGGGTGCCTTTGTGAAATCTGAATCTCCAAAAAAGTCACTAAAGACAAAAAGTCAAAATAGTCAAGCAGTGGAAAAAGTTCCCACTGCTCAACATCCAAAACTAGCCCCTGCTAGTGCAATTTTGTCATCAGCTTATCAATAAGCTATTCTAGCTTATTCTGACTTGCAACAACTTATTTTTTGTAATAGATCTTCATTATTTGACCTATTTTAGTAAACTGGAGCTTATGAGACTTTGACTTTGACTTTTTACTAGAAAACCAACTTGGTTGACTTTTAACATAAGTGCTTAATTGATTTCCAGCTTATTGAGTGTGCTTATTTGAAAGGTTTTTGATTATTAAGCTTAGTTTTGTCATAAGAAACATTTTGCAACTTGAATCAGCTTCTGAGGTGGTCTAGATCATAAAAACGACTATTTTGTCGTTTTGTGAATAAGTTTGTGAACTGTTTCTGGCTTATTAAGTGGGCTTATTTGAAAATTCTTTTTGCAGAATTCTTTGTTAGGTCAAAAGAAGCTTGTCTGTTAAATTTTAGCTTATGGCATCAGCTTATGGCTTAATGGGCTTAAAAGCCCATTAAGAATAAGCTGCTTATTATAAGTTGGCTTATTTCACATTCTCAGCTTTTGGGCCTTTGGAAAAAGTTGTTTAAAATCAAATTTTGAGTCAACCTGTGCTTTTTGGGCTTATTTTGAACACTTTTTCTTATTGGGCCTTAATTAAGCCCAATAAGGGTCTGTTTTGGGTTTGGCCCATATTCTAGGCCCAATAGGGGTGTTTAGGTAATTTCACTTTCATTTCTGAGTTATTTAGGTTAAATTAAGCTAGTTTGCAAGTTTTTAGAATTTTTTATAATTTTTGGATTTTTAATATTATTTTAATATTATTTTAATATTATTTTATTATTAAAAACTAAAAGTCTAATTTTCTAGGTTTTTATATTTTTCCTAGGTTCTAAACACTTAATTAGGATTTTTACAACTTTCCAAATATTTTTTAGGTCTTTTAATTATTTTCTACAATTAATTTAAGATTTAATTGATTTTAGGAGTTTTTAATTGTTTAAAAATAGTTTAAATTGGTTTTAAAATTTTGAAAAATAGTTTTTAGCTTAATTAGAGTATTTTTGAGGTTTACAAACTTGAAAATCTTGTTTAGGGCTTTTTAATAATTAATTTTGATTTTTAGGGCTTTAATTAGCATTAAAAAGTCATTATCTAATTAATTAAAAGGTTTTTGCAAGTTTTGATTTTTTGTAAACTCTTAGAATATTATTAGGGATTTTTGGTAATTTTTAGAAATTTTTAGGTTAAAATTTTAATTTTGGTGGTTTTTACGACTTTACGTGTACGCCTTTTTAGAATTAGTTTAATCCGTCTTGATAACCGTCTTTCTCTTCTAATCCCTTTTCTATTTTTCTTTCTCAAATATAATCACAAATTAATCCATATCATTACACACATAACACACTAGCCTCCTTGAGAACGAACTTACTTAGGGTCATTCACACACGGTTTTCCTAAATCGTCGTGCTCACTTGCCCTATTTATTGTTCTTTTCCTAAAGGGTGGTAAAAATTCTACATCATTTTGGCACCGCTGCCGGGGAGGCGTGTTGTGTTTTGATTTGGCATTGTTGTTTTTATACTAACCATAATTAGTATTTGTATTAGTAGCACTCTACTAATACGTATTATCGTTTTTCGGTTTTTGTGTGAATACTATTACTATATTGTATACGTAGAACAATAGATTCACAAGTACTCCAAATACGTGAGAAATCACAACCTTGACTTGGGAGGTCATTACCCAATCATTGTATTCGAATCTCAAACCAAAGAAAAAAGGCAAAAATAGATAATTACTTTCGTGAAGCTTAATCTTGATAATACAAACTATAAGGTGGGTATAAGGCGGATATTATAAAATATATCCTAAGGAAAAAGGCTCTTAAGTGCTTCGCGTCGCCTCGTTTCCCCGCTTGCTTGTGAGTATTTGATTGTGAGAGCTAATCGAGGGTTTTGCCGCCCAAAGTATTACTAAGTATCATATATATTTTCTTGGTTTCTTTTGATTTAACCCTCTTGAACGATTTGGTGTTCCACCATCATTCTAAAGTCATCGAAGGCGTTCACTTCACGTGATCGTTTTCATTCCTTGAGGCTTCTTTAATCAAGAGATTTGATTAAGGAGGAGATTTGTAGATTTGTGTCTACTTAATACATTTCACCAATTTCCAAAAAAGTTAATACCATCAAAAACCACAAAAAAATTTAAAAATACAAAACACCAAAAAGAATCTTCTTTGCTCGTCCCCTCGTTGTACGTAACGTTTATGCTAACTCGAAATCAAGCAAGACGTGCACGTAAACGAAAGAACAAAACTCCCACTCCCAACAATTCTAGTGAGGAGTCTCCTATTGACGAACCCATTGTAAGAGAAGCACCAACCATGGCGAATCGAACTATGATGGAGTTACTTCAAGCACCCACCGAGGGTTATGGAGAGGCTATTGTGATTCCCGCTATCCTTGCAGAGAATTTTGAGGTCAAGACGGGTTTGTTGTCCATGATTCAAAACAACAAATTCCGTGGTGATGAGAAGGACAATCCACACAACCATATCCGCCAATTCAATCGTCTTACCGCTACTTGCAAGTTTAAGGATGTCTCTAACGACTCGATTAAGATGATGCTTTTTCCGTATTCCTTAGCGGGGCCCGCTAAAATTTGGTTAGAGAAAGAGCCACCCAATTCTATATTGACGTGGAAGGATCTCGTGTCTAAGTTTGTGAACCAATTTTTTCCGCCCTCTAAGACTACGCACTTGAAAAACAAGATTTCAAAGTTTTCACAAGAATTTAATGAAAGTTTTTCAATGGCTTGGAATAGGTTTAAGGAAATGTTACATGAATGTCCTCGTCACGGTTTTTCCGATTTGCATCAAATTGACACGTTTTACAATGGACTTAATGATCATGAAAGGGATTATTTGAATGCCGCCGCGGGTGGTAATTTTTTGTGTAAAACGGTTGAGGAAGCTTTGGTGATAATTGAAAATAGATCTAAGGTTTATAGTCCTCGTAGCACGTCTAGTGTTCGTAAGGCTTCGTCTTCGGCTTCACCTTCTTTGTCTAATACCATCGATGCTTGCCAAATTGAGGCGAACTTGGAAAACAAGATTTTTGATAAGTTGAAAGGACTTTTGATTGAGTTTAAAGTTGGTGAACCAAGTGCTCCCGCTACGGCTAAGGCGGTTGAGGTTTCTTGCATGTATTGTGGTGGAGGTCATGATTTCTCCGAGTGCATTACCAACGGTGGTAACACTTCGAGTGCCTTCGCGGCCACGGGAAATTACAACCAAAACGGTCAAGTTTCCCGCTCCAATCAAATGACTCCACCGGGTTTTGGTTCAAATCAAAATGCTAACAACTATCGCAACAATCAAGTTGGTTTTAAGAACAATTACAACAAGGGAAACTATGGGAATCAAGGGGCTAATAATCAAGTTTCAAACAAAAATGATTTTCAAAATAACAACAAAAGTTTGAAAACACTGAAAGATCTTCCAAGTGAGTTTGTTGAATATGCTAGTGGGAATGATGCTAGGTTTGACAATATTCAAAGAGAAATCATTAGCCTAAGATCCGAGTTTAAAAACGACTTGAAGAAAGAGTTGAAAAATGAGTTAGCTAATGAACTTAAAATCCACACCAACAAGATGGAAGGAAATGTCACTAGGTTGCAACAAAACCAACAAAAGATGGAACAAGGGCAACATGAGATTAAACAATTGATGCTTAAGGCCGAGAAAAGGCAAACCGAAGCCGTATTGAGGCAATCTAATTTTGAAGATAAAATCTCGTCTATGTTTGAGGCAATAATGTGTAAACCGTCGTCAAGTGGTCTTCCTAGCAACACCATATCAAACCCTAAGGGTGAGATGAAAGTGATTACCACATGTAGTGGTAAGACACTTAATGAATCGACTCCTCAACCAATTGCTCATACGGAGGAAGCAATTGAGGAAGAACCCGAGGTGGTGGTCCAAAAGGAGCATGTTCCAATCCCACGAAGTACCGCTCATACCACACCTACGGTTGAACCATTACCAACATTGGAACCCGAGATTCCAAAGGCTATGCCTACTATGCCTCAACCCACACCACCTTTGCCCTATCCATCGAGACTTAGAAAGGAGAAACGTCAAGAGCGCGACAACTATCAATTTGAGCTTTTTATGAAAATGTTTCGTGATTTTTACTTTAATGTGAGTTTCGTCGATGCTTTGGTCATGATGCCTCGATTTGCCGCTAACTTTAAGAGTATGTTGAACAACAAGGAGAAATTGCACCAATTGTCTAGTTGTTCGTCGGTTTATCTTAATCGCATACCTCAAAAAGTCGGTGATCCCGGTAAATGTTTGATCCCTTGTGCAATCCAAGATATGGAAGAATGCTTCGCCTTGGCCGATCTTGGTGCTAGCATTAACTTGATGCCACTTGCAATCTTCAAGTCGCTCAATCTTCCTAATCTTACTCCTTCACTAATGTCTATCGAGTTGGCCGACCATTCCACGATTCCCGCATGTGGTTTGGCGGAAGACGTTTTTGTGAAAGTGGGGAAGTTCTACTATCCCGTAGACTTCATTGTTGTTGATATCCCCACGGATCCTCAAGTTCCTCTCATTTTAGGTCGTTCGTTTTTAGATACGTCTATGGCTTTGATTCGATGTGCATGCTAGAAAGATCACCTTACGTTTCAACGACGAGGAACTTGTTATAAACGCAACTCAAAACTCTCAAATTTCTCATGTTTATTCCGTTGCAACCATAAACCTCGTTGATATGATTGACGTGGTTTGCGAGGAATTTTCACAAGAAGTTCTAGGTTTTGGTGATGAAGAAACTAGTGGCAATCCCACTATGTTGGATCCAATTCTTGATAATTCGACACCAACCTTCACTCCTTTTGAAGGTGGTGGTTTTACGTTGGAAGAATGTAATGTTCCACGTACTTGTGACGAAGACCTCGACAACGATGAGGACTTCTCGATTATCAAGGATTTTCTTAACGATTTCCCATTTCCTCCACCCGAGGAGGTTATGAGTATCGAGCCCAAATCTTCACTTGAGGAACCACCTATCCTCGAGTTGAAAGATTTACCTCCTCACCTCGAATATGTCTATTTGGAGGAGGACGACAAGTTGCAGGTTATTATTGCGAAGGATCTTTCGAATGATGAAAAAACCGCACTTGTCGATGTTCTTAAGGATCACAAGGGGGCGATTGCGTGGAAGTTATCCGACATTAAGGGAATCGATCCCAAGTTTTGTACCCACAAAATCTTAATGGAGGAGGATTTCAAGCCCACAATCCAAAGTCAAAGAAGGGTGAACCCCAAAATTCACGACGTCATCAAAAAGGAGGTCCTTAAACTCCTTGACGCGGGAATGATTTACCCTATTTCCGATAGCCCTTGGGTGAGTCCTATCCATTGTGTCCCTAAAAAGGGAGGGATGACCGTTGTGCCAAACGATGCCAACGAGTTGATTCCCACTAGACTCGTGACCGGATGGAGAGTGTGGATTGACTATCGAAAGTTGAATGAAGTCACTCGAAAAGACCATTTTCCCTTGCCCTTCATGGACCAAATGTTGGAGCGTCTTGCGGGAAATGATTTCTATTGCTTTCTAGATGGTTTTTCCGGTTACTTCCAAATTCCCATCGATCCTCATGATCAAGAAAAAACTACGTTTACGTGTCCATATGGAACGTTTGCCTATCGTAGAATGCCATTCGGACTTTGCAATGCACCGGGAACTTTCCAACGATGCATGATGGCTATTTTTCATGATATGATCGAGAAGACGATGGAAGTCTTCATGGATGACTTTTCCGTGTTTGGTGATTCTTTCACTTCGTGTTTGTCGAACCTAGAGAGAATGTTGAAACGTTGTGAGGAAACCAACCTTGTGCTCAATTGGGAAAAGTGTCATTTTATGGTTAAGAGTGGAATCGTCTTAGGGCACAAGGTCTCGAAAGCGGGGATTGAGTTAGATCAAGCTAAGGTAGACGTCATCGCCAAATTACCTCATCCCAAAACCGTTAAGGGAGTTAGGAGTTTCCTAGGCCACGCGGGCTTTTATCATCGATTCATCAAGGATTTTTCAAAGATTTCTCGACCCATTACACATCTTCTTGAAAAAGAGGCACGTTTTGTCTTTGACGAAGATTGTGTACGAGCCTTTGAGATCCTCAAGAGGAAACTTACCGAAGCTCCCATTCTTGTTGCTTTCAATTGGAACCTCCCCTTTGAGCTTATGTGTGATGCTAGTGATTACGCTATTGGGGCCGTTTTGGGGCAACGTCATGATAAGCACTTCTTGCCTATTCACTATGCTAGCAAGACGATGACCGAGGCTCAACTTAAATACACTACAACGGAAAAGGAGTTCCTTGCCGTGGTGTATGCATTTGAGAAGTTCCGACCTTACCTCGTCTTGACGAAATGCTTAGTGTATACGGACCATTCGGCTATTAAGTATCTTATGGCAAAGCAAGATGCTAAGCCTAGATTACTTCGTTGGATTCTCCTCCTTCAAGAATTTGATCACAAAATCGTTGACAAAAAAGGAGCCGAGAATCTAGCGGCCGATCATCTCTCTCGTTTGGAAGATCCTCACCAAAGTGTTTACGAGCCCAAGGAAATCACCGAAACATTTCCGCTCGAGACACTTGGTGTAGTGAATTCTAAGCTTGATTCTTCTACCCCATGGTTTGCGGATTTTGCAAATTACCATGCGGGTAACTTCATCATTAAGGGTATGACGACTCACGAAAAACGAAAATTCTTTCGTGACGTCAAGTTCTACTTTTGGAACGACCCTTACTTGTTTCGAATTTGTGCGGATCAAATCATCCGATGTTGTGTATTTGGCACCGAAGCTTCTAACATCCTTAGAGCTTGTCATGAGGGACCCACGGGTGGTCACCACGGTGCTAATCTCACGGCTAAAAAGGTGTTTGATGCCGGCTTCTTTTGGCCTACTATATACCGAGATGCACAAGATCTTGTGAAGTCGTGTGATGCATGCCAACGACAAGGAAAAGCCTCACAAAAAGATGAAATGCCACAAAATATCATTCAAGTATGTGAGATCTTTGACGTTTGGGGCATAGACTTTATGGGGCCGTTCCCATCATCTCGTGGTAATAAGTACATTCTCGTTGCGGTTGACTACCTTTCTAAGTGGGTAGAGGCAAAGGCCTTGCCCACCAATGATGCTCGTGTGGTAGTCAAGTTTTTGAAGCAATTGTTTTCTCGGTTTGGAACCCCTCGTGCTATCATAAGCGTGTTGGTTTATATAGTTCATAACAATTATTTAAAACCCTAATATGGATCAAAGAATGCATAGCGGAAGTGATTAACAAGATCATTAATTTAACACAATTATATTAATCAAGATTAGGGTTACATACCTTTATCCTAGCAAGATCCACAAGACGACGGAACAAACGGCAACTAGGGTTGATCACGAACACCACCAAGAATATAGTCTAAAGTAAGACTATATCACGTTCTTGTACACACGTAATACGACGAGTTAACCGTGAGTCTAGCACGAACAAACCGAGCTTCAACGCTTATGGAATATCTACCCAACAACCCTAGAGAGGGGCTAGGACTAGATAAAAATAGACTTGATCGAAAACTAAACGAAACCCTAAGGTGGGTTGTGAGTGGCCGGCGATCAAAGAAGAAAAAGAGAAAGAGGGATTGAAAAATTATGAGGCTAGGGGTTTGTTTATATAGGCTTAGCAAACCTTGGGCTCCAAGTCATAAACAAATTAGGAAACAAAAGTTTCCCTTTGCCCCCTCTACAAGCCGGCGGTTAACACCCTCCTACAGGGGTGTTTGTGTAATTTTTCCTTCTTCTTTTAGCTTCTATTTAATTTCATAACGGTCGTTATAACTTAAATATTATTTATTAACGATCGTTAGTTAAGCTTTGGTTTGATTTAATAAATATATAAAAAATATATATTTTTAATAAATAAATTAACCCTTTACGTTATGTGTGCAATCCCGTGATCCCGAGTTCGATCCTATCTCACGACTATTAATTTTAAGTCCATAAACTTTCAGCTCCCACTTGGACAAAATTCTAATATCGTGATCACATTGACTAGCGTCTAGTTACACTAGCAATGTCACTAGTACAAACCGGGTAAGGTCTCCTGGACAAGAACCTTTTAATGATTATATCATTATTATTATCCTTTCATTTCAAATACAAACGTTAATAGGATATGGATCTCAGTCATTCCTTTCATTAACCATTCTGTTTCTCGTTTATGGATATAGCAAGATCACCAAAACAAATTTGGGTGCGGCCGCACAAATATCTTACTACTCCCCCGAGGGGCCCAGCTGTATTATACTTCAAAATAAATTTTGAAGGAAACGAATCCCATTTTGACTACAAGCAAAACCTATGAACTTTGCAACACTTCCGGAAATAATCCTTATAACTACCAGTTACGTTTAGCGTTAGATTATTCCACAGAAATGCACTAGATCCACGACAGTTTCCTGGTATCTCAGGTCTAAGGATAACTATTTATGATTTACTTGATGACAACGATCCATAAAGTAAAATCATATAGTTGGGATAAGTCCAATATTTGATCCATCAAATATCATCCAAAATTGACCAATATACTTTCAAGTATACTCTGTCACTATTTTGAATTGTCTTAGTTTAATAATACTCCCATATTATTAATCGACAACGAACATTGAGAAACATCATAATGCTCATGGATTTAAAACATGTAAAATAGGATACAAAATCAAATAACAGAAAAATAAACGAAATCCAATCTTTATTTCATCAATTAGATAATGTCTTACATCCTTTATCCAAATACTAAAAATAGATCAATGCATAAAACTGGTACATGCGTCATGCCTCTAGTAATGACATTCATACTTGTTTGGCAAAGCATAAAATAACCAATCTTGACCTATTGGAATTTTGAGAATACTTTCTTCAATAATTCAATTCATTGAAACTCTTGTACATGTGCATCCAAACAATTTGATATTGCAACATAGTATCAAAATTGTGAAACATCCTTGATCACCAATTTCCTAAACTTCTAAAACACATTTGAAATTCAAAGTATTCTAATTCCTTAATGTATAATGCAACTTTAATCAACATGTCATCTCCAAAAATCCCATGACTAATATTGAGTGTTACCTCAATTATATCTTTTCAAGTTTTACAACTTGTAATAAAAGATATAAATACGTTACCTTTAATATCTATTATGTAATGTTTGATCCCAACCAAAACCTTCAAGTTTGTTGGCTATGATAATTTGCACAACGATTGACAAATTATTCATCTATAGAATATGGAAGCTGATCCAAGATTTAGGATGTTATTCTATTTCCAAACATATTCCTTCAGAATATTCATTACACAAGTTATTTAATAACTTCTTAAATAGATTAATATATTCAAATCATCATGTATTTTAAGCATGATATAAATACAACATGACACACATGAAAATTTCTCAAACCAGATTTAGATTTCTTCATGTCCTAAATATCCATGTAAACTTACTACATGGCATATTACGTTGTATTTCCACCGCATAAATAAATAAATTTATTTGTCCCAAGGTTATGTATATCTTATTTTCTAAATCTCCAAAGTAAAGTTTCATCTCAAATCTAAACCAAATCAACATTTAATTTGAATGAAATCTCACTTTCTTACATGTCTATTTGACACATATAATTTAAGAAAATAACCATAATACTCCCACTAGCTTTTAGGAATACTCAGAAACCATCTTATTCAAATTTAAATCCAATCTTGGATTTCAAATTAAACATAAGAATAATCTCCTAGATGCATGTTTTTATCCATTCACGAATAATTGCATTTTGTACTTTTCCAAAGATTTATATTTTGAAGTAATAAACTCATTTCGATTACTTAAGTCCTTTCTCAAGTAGTCATTCAAGAAATAGTTCATTCATATCCAAATTTGTCAATTAAAATATGACCATCAAAATCTTTATATATTTAATGTATTTAGGAAAGAATACTAAATCACAATTAATTACTTAAGTGTGATTAATAATCTATTCGTAATACATACATTAAATATGTGTACAATTTTGTCCATATAATTTCGACACAATGATTAAACCACCACAATTGGCGTTTTTCTTCCTTTGACGAAACTTATCTCCAATTTCTAGTCAAACTATTTAAGATAAACCAAAACCAAAATTTGATTATCTTATTGGACAACATCTATAACGTTCATAGTATGAGTAATTTACCCAAAACAATATTTGGTAATAAATCATAACAATTATTTGTAACTCATAATTCTCAGCATACAAATCAAATATCCGAGATATCCTTGCGGACCTATGACATAAATTCCTTTATCTTAAGGTTTAGCATTTACACGCCTACCTCATGATAATTACTAGTGTATTTTAGAAAATCGTGTATTTTGTAATTTTATCTTTCAAGATCAAAACTCCCACTTGCTTTTAGTAACTTAAAATTACTCTTTAAATACATAGCAAATAGATCAACACTCCATCGTTATCTATATGGGACATTACAAAACACAATGGCCGTTCCATACTCTTTATTTTCTAAACACACCACTTCATAAGTAGTTTAGCAAAATCCGAACTCCATTTAAGATATAACGTGATTCATCATATTTCATATATAATGGTATCTTATTAATCTTCTTAGCTCAAGTCATACTCAACTTTCTAACCTTGATTTCTTTTGGAATAAAGGAAGATATAGTTATCTTGAATCAAACATCACCATCGTATTGAGAATTTTGATTCTCCTAATGAACATACCATAACAATGATGTATTTCATTTAGGGAAATATTGTAAGTCAATCTTAACAATATTTAAGATAAATATATATCTTTAGGCTTACCTATATACCAACTAAATCATCTTAATGGTATAATAGATTTCCTAACCATTTTGCATGCTTTATAACTCAAGTACTTTTAATACAAAGTCACTTCATAAAAGTTATAAGTCCATTACACGTTTCATGTATATTTCTTTAGTGAAATAGAGACAATACATTAACGTCTTACTTTATATTATACGTCTTTCAAGACTTTATGTTTGTGACTTTATTCAATAAATCATAAATATGTATAACTAAAGTAATCATGAACACCACTAGGTTTCATTAATCTTTTCAAGTTAATTCACTCCTATACTATTATATGAACACCGCTAGGTTTCATTAGTAGTATAAGATTACTCTATGTATCTTATGTCATTCCAGGAATTTGTCCATTTTAAGAAACTCCAAAACATTCCACGCCCGATCTTACGACATGTGGATATTTTACCCTTTAGTTTACAATTTAGTCCAAGCTCTTACATGACTAAATCAAAACAACAAGTGTTTCTTAAAGTGAATGATATATATACTTTTAAGTAGTCTTTTAATCATATTGACACATGGTCTACATATTAATTAGATTGTTAGTCTCTTATCTTAAAGACAAGAGAATCATATCTTTATGAGTTGTTTCTTGCACACAATGTTCATTTCTCCCACTTGTGCATGGAGCAACCTCCTATATAAGATAAACATCACGTCTAACGTTCGTCTATACAAAATATGATTGTGCCACATATATTAGCTTTTACAAGTAGATGTAGAACCACTTAATCAACAAGAATCAGTACATAACTATCTTTGAAGATATTAGTGTCAACAATTCGAAAGTAATTATCTTAGGACATACTAAAGATAACATGGGTTATTACCAAGACAACAAAGCTTGTAACTCCCACTGACTTAGAGAATGTTTTAATACACTCAAAATCAGTAATACAACACAATTCTCCCACTGAACTTGACAACATTGAAAATGTTTCATAATCGGTGAAAATAATTAGTGTTGTGTTTACTTTCTTACACCTTTGAAAAACACATTCGTAACAATTACTTATAGTGTTTAAGAGTGTACTCTACTTCGTAAATGATGACTTATCCATCAAATGCTTTTTAACTTGAAAGACTTGACATGCAATTTCTTCCTTAATAGGTCTACCAACCCCACAATGGTATGTAGTGCCTATAAATGGTCAAAGCACAACTACTAGACAAATATGCTAGTTTGCCTTATAACCAATTTGCGGTAACTTTAAATAACTTAAAATATGCATTTTTCTTAACTTTTAAAGTTTGCTATGAGTTATGGATTTGAATTTGACATTTCTAAAATCCTTATTACTCCTTCTTTACTCATGAAAAAGAGTTTTAGGTTTATCTTTCATTTGTAAATTGACTCTATCCTCAACCATACGGTTTGTAGATCAATAAATGAATAAACCACGTTTACGGTGTAACGTTGCGTTAATACATTTGCAAAAGAATTTACAAAATTCAATTTTTAGTATTTTCGATAATACCATTCAAGAAAATAAAATTACCCCGGTAATAATAACCATAGTATTTTCCTTGAAAACTAGAATCCAAATCGACATAATTTCATCACATCAGTTGATCTGCTAGCAATGAAAGTATTCAAGATGGTAACTTGTCGAACAATGATTGACAAACAAATTTGCAATTTCTAGATTTTTAAGGGATTTACATTGCCAAAAGTCATTTTGCATTGTAAACATGTTTCATCCCTTCTTTATGCCTTAAGTTTCCAGATCTCACTGAGTAACTCAATTAAGTCGACTAATCTAAAGAACGTAAAACCTTCATGTGCAATCTTATTCAGTCATGAAGTTTTCTCTCCATTACAACATCGTCCGATATCTTATATGACGACAATTGTAACTTCAAGTGTTCGTCAATTAGAGGGCATATGACTTAAATTTTGGGGTATAGATTTTGGTGTCAAAATCATGTATGGAGAAGCATGCATACATCTCCATAACATAAGTTTAATAAAATGTTTAGTAAACTTTTCGGTGAGACTAAAAGTTCATCATATATTTGCAAGTTGAGGTATTGGTTAAACCAATTAAAGATTTTACACACAACTAAATTCACACCGTACTTTTTCTAGAACTCAGCTAAAGCACAAAGCAATAACCTTATTCATTGTGTTTCGGATGTGAATTAATGTAGTTAAATCAACCTTAAAGAATTATACCAATAACAACCGTAGGTAATTCCAATTTGACGCACAGTCGAGCCGGGAATTTGGTCAGTGCTGAAGCATAACACCTCCTTCCTTAACCGGGTACATGACCAGCGGTGCGTTATACCCACTTTATAGTTTGTCAAAATTGATTAGGCCGTTAAGTTGCTATTGCAATTCTAATCAACGCAAATCATATGTAATTTAGATCTCAAAACAATTCATTTATTTTAATATGATTTAGTCCATATTAATTTTTCTTGTAAAAATTACCCTTGTTTACAACATACAATTAAAACAAAACGTATGAAAACAAGTAGGTACAAAAAAAACTAAATCATAAACACATAATAACAATTTATATGTGCAATAAATAAATCAAATAGCCACATGCATACGATTTATTCAATAAATAAATAACAAATTTAGGTTTTTATATTCATATAAAAGTCTTCCCTAACATTAAATTTATTGAATCAAATAAAGCATGTAGCAAAACACGTAACAATTACCACATAAACATATGATCCATGAAAAACATGCATGTTCATCACGGATCTCCCACATATCTTAACAATTAAATCTCTACGGATCGAAACATGAATTCACACAACATAACAATTAATCATGCAATTCATCAAAATTCCACCCAAATCACTTAACAATTAATGAAATCACTACGGATCGTAACCACGCATGACATAACAATTAATTCATGCATACATCTAAAGTTAATTATCATGTAATTTTAGGGTTTACAAAAAAACTTTTTTTTATAAAAAATTCGGCATAGCCGATTTTAAAAAAAATAATAAAAAAACAAAACCTTAATTTTTATAAAACCTAAAAAACAACACGTAATTTTTAACATAAATCAATATTAGTTAAAAAACTTTAGATCTTGATAATTATAATCATGTTAAAACGACTCTCGATGCCACTGTTGGTTTATATAGTTCATAACAATTATTTAAAACCCTAATATGGATCAAAGAATGCATAGCGGAAGCGATTAACAAGATCATTAATTTAACACACTTATATTAATCAAGATTAGGGTTACATACCTTTATCCTAGCAAGATCCACAAGACGACGGAACAAACGGCAACTAGGGTTGATCACGAACACCACCAAGAATATAGTCTAAAGTAAGACTATATCACGTTCTTGTACACACGTAATACGACGAGTTAACCGTGAGTCTAGCACGAACAAACCGAGCTTCAACGCTTATGGAATATCTACCCAACAACCCTA
Organism: Glebionis coronaria; assembly: GCA_025667525.1. Classification (NCBI taxonomy): domain Eukaryota; kingdom Viridiplantae; phylum Streptophyta; class Magnoliopsida; order Asterales; family Asteraceae; genus Glebionis; species Glebionis coronaria. Next base: position 12,160 of record JANFOE010001798.1, on the reverse strand, counting down.
GAGAGGGGCAAGGACTAGATAAAAATAGACTTGATCGAAAACCAAACGAAACCCTAAGGTGGGTTGTGAGTGGCCGGCGATCAAAGAAGAAAAAGAGAAAGAGGGATTGAAAAATTATGAGGCTAGGGGTTTGTTTATATAGGCTTAGCAAACCTTGGGCTCCAAGTCATAAACAAATTAGGAAACAAAAGTTTCCCTTTGACCCCTCTACAAGCCGGCGGTTAACACCCTCCTACAGGGGTGTTTGTGTAATTTTTCCTTCTTCTTTTAGCTTCTATTTAATTCCATAACGGTCGTTATAACTTAACTATTATTTATTAACGATCGTTAGTTAAGCTTTGGTTTGATTTAATAAATATATAAAAAATATATATTTTTAATAAATAAATTAACCCTTTACGTTATGTATGCAATCCCGTGATCCCGAGTTCGATCCTATCTCACGACTATTAATTTTAAGTCCATAAACTTTCAAAGCGATCGTGGAACCCATTTTTGTAATGACCAATTTGAAAGGGTTCTAAGGAAATATGGGGTTACACATCGTCTTTCTACGGCTTATCACCCACAAACGAGTGGGCAAGTCGAGGTTTCAAACCGAGCTTTGAAAAGGATTTTGGAGAGATCCGTTGGGGAAAACCGACAATCATGGTCGGATAAGTTGGATGATGCTTTATGGGCCTTTAGGACCGCTCATAAGACGCCCATTGGGTGCACTCCCTATAAGCTTGTGTATGGAAAGAATTGTCATTTGCCTATCGAGTTAGAACACAAGGCTTATTGGGCCCTAAAGCATTGTAATGATGATATGGAGACCGCCCCTATAACAAATTAGATGAAATTGAATGAAATAACTTACTATTAATTGATCTTGGATGAAGGATGAGTGAAACCCACAAATTGGAATTAATTGATCTTGGATGAAGGATGAGTGAAACCAAAAATGGTGGAAAACAAGAAAACCGTCGGCTCTATTTGGAGAAGAGAGAAGGTTTGTTTGAAAAAGTGATTTTTAATAAAGCATGGCGCTTTAGTCACAAGTTCCGGCCGCGGTTCCTTATCGATAGAGAACCGCGCATTTGAACCGCGACAGATAATGAACCGGCTATAGTGGCGAGTTTTTATCAAAGAAAATCAAAGAATTTTTCAAAACTAAATTTTTCTAAAATCCTTAAAATATATCTTAAGCCTTTAGGAAATCATTAGACCACTTCAACACTAAGTAATAATGCCTTAATAAAGGATTACGAGTTGAATCGAGATGGGAAAAGACTGAAACAGACAACAACTACTCGTAGCAAAGAAGTAAAGAGGAGCGAAGTCAAGGAGAGTGAATCAAGACTAAGTATAATGCTTAAGAGACCAATGACATTCTTCAAGTCGGGGAGACGAAGAGCTTGTGTCATATATAGTTGTTTAAGACGTGCCTTTCTGGCGAAAGTCTAAACGGCTTTGGTAATGAACTATACCAAGCAATTTTCGTACATAGAATAATATCACTTTTAAGAATAGTCTTAATCTACTTCAAAATGTGAGCAAAGTATAAATTCACTTTCTCTCGCACATGATCGGACAATTATTATTGCTAGGATTTACATTAACGATATCCTTGGAATATTTCAATTCCAAATGTGTAAAATCCAACTACAACTTATGAAGTAGTTTGGTATCCCAAGGGATTAATGAATCATCCTAGAGATGAGCTCAATTGCACAAGTTACACATGATATAGGGCCTACTAACCGTGAGGGTGCAAACCATGGAAATCATGCTTGATTCTTTAAGCTACTACTAACTCACTCTACATCCCCATAGTGAGTCAAGTGTTTAAGTAATGAAGGTTTGAGAGGGTAAAATAAAAGAATCATAAACCACAAACAAACGTCAAGGCAAGGATGCCAAGAACAAGCACATAGTAAAGTAATGATCAAAAGAGTGATCAAAAGGGCACGTGGAAGAATGAAAACGTTCCTTAGCCAAAAAGTGCATTCCAAGCAATAAAGCCAAACCATGACTATAGTGACTACTAAGTCTTCAAGGACTAGTATTACTCCCATCCGTCTTGATATCATCATTCAATGATGTTAGAAATCAAAGAAGTGAGTATTCTACAAGTGTAAGTAACTCAATCCACAATTAATTAAATGATTGATCTTCATGAGTACCTACACATAACAAGATGCAAACTAGTAGATACATTTCAAGAGTAAATCTAAAATGTATAAATACTACTAATCTAAATGAGATGCTATATCACCAATTAAAAGGCCTATTTTCAAAGAAAAAATAGTTTTGACCAAAAAGAAACTTTAGTACAACTTAACCTTCTAATTTGAGGAGACAATGGATCGATCCAAGTTTTAAAGTACAATATACTTTAAAGATCTTGTGTGACCATCGCTCTGATACCAATTGTAGAAACTAAAAGAGGGGGGTTGAATAGTTCTCTTCAGGTTTATCTCCTAATTAAAATTCCTTTCAATTAGGTGAGTACCAAACTATCTTTTGCTTGAAAGCTAGTTGCATAATGATTAGATTCAGTTCTAATGCATTAACAATGACAAGTAGTAAGTGTAATGATAATGAAAGTAAGTAAAGAGTAAGGAAAGAAAAAACCTAATAGGAAGACACCAAGATTTATAGTGGTTCCGTAACAAAGCTCTATCCTCATTCCTACTCCACTCCTTGAGTACACCTACTCGAGATTTCCACTATATCCACAAGCTTCCTTCTTGGAGGAGAAAACCATACAACGTCGCTTATTATTTTCCGAAACTAAGCTAAATGTCGAGACCTAATCTTAGCTAGGACGAATCTACACAACGTTTCCTACTTCACCATTTTACGACACAAAGCTAAATGTCGAGTTCTAATCCAAAAGCTAGAACCAATCTTCATACGTCTCCTACTTCACCATTTTTCGACACGAGTCTAGATGTCGAGTTCTAATCCAAAGATAGAACCAATCTTCACGACTCTTCACTTTGAAGCTAAGTGAGAACTTACACAACTCACACACAAATCACTTTATAGTTAAGTGAGAACTAACACACTACACATTCCAACTCAACTAAACATATCCAAGTATACACATGTAACTTGGATGTAGACAATACAAATCCAAGTACATACATGTAACCTGGATGTACACAATACAAATCCAAGCACACACATATGCAATAGATTTACACAACACTAATCCAATTATTCAGAAATAGCTTGGATGAACACAACTAGTCCAAGTATTCACAAATACATTGGATCCACACAAGACACAAATAAACAAATGATGAACATGACTAGATCTTTAAGAGAGGATGATCTTCATCAAGGCTTCATCTTTAATCATAACAGAAGTGTGTGAGTGATCTTCTCTTTAGAAAAGGTAAAGAAGGGGGTCAAGAGGATAATCATAAGTAAACATACTTAACACATTAAGTGATCATTTACAAATGATTAGGATTAAGAAATGAGAAAGAAGGATGAAAGAAATGTCCAAAAAGGGTTATTGAAAATGCAGATTTGATCCACTATTGATAGGAGACAAAAACCAATGGCTACCTGCACGCGGTTCCTTATTGGTCTAGGCGGTTCCTTATCAATAAAGAACCGCATAGGTACTTAAGGAACCGTAGATGTAGACTCCACTCCTTTTTGTCTTTTAGTGGGGTAGAAATATCTGAGGTAGTTTGAAACCTTCAAAGGATATTCTTATGGCATTTGGAATATGCCATATTCAAATTTACATTTTCATTTTAATAAAACATTTTCCTAAAAAGAAAGTTTATTAAAAAATCTTGTCACATTTGACAAAAGTGAGTTTTAAGGCTAATCACTTTTATGATCACTAAGCATGATAGAGATATGTTAGCGTAATGATTATTACCTTGATGATATTGTTTGTTTGATAATTCGTTTTACGATTGTGTTTGACGATAAATGTCTTATATAGTTTGTTGTGATCAAAAATAAGAAAGATTAGTTAACACTAATAATGTTTTTAGGCACTACTTGCATTAAAAATATAGGAATATGTTGAAGTGACAATTTAGGTTATGAGAACCTATTCATCTTACCAAGTAAGGCAAAAGCAAAAATTTCTAGTGAATTTCCATTCTTCAAAAAATTAAGTTGATCATCAAGATGAATTGCAACACTCCACTTGGATAAGTGTACCGTTACATGTATTTATGGCGTGTCATCAAAGCATGCAAGGTAAATGACTTAAAAACATTACCTACCCTAAAGGAAATACCGGAATCAAACATCGGTTGTCCAAATATAAGCTCAAACATGTAAAAGTAAATACTTAAAGGAAGGACTAAACAATGTCCAAACAAGCATAGTAGTCTATGAAGTGCATAAAATAAGAAGTCTGGATAGCTTCCATGCAAATGCACATACTCTCATAATCATAAGAGCGTCCATGCGTGCCTACCGTTTGGAACATGAAAAGAACCTAGGTTGAGCATAACGCCCAGTGAACGGATATAAAAGCATGATAGGAAGTACTAAAATGAAACAGATAGCCAACACTGAAATTGAAAGACTGATAATTAAAATGCAGCGGAAACTATGTATGTCCTAGAAAACCTGGTTTATATCTTGTAAAACTAAACTATTAACTATTAAATCTGAAACATGTATGTATTGTATTTTAAATTCCAAGAGCTTATATAGCTCATGTAATATAACAACATGGCATAAATACTTAGAGGGGTGACCTCGTCATGCTGTTAGAGGGGTGACCTTAAAATAATATGGGTGGAGGGATCAACTCCAATGTGAAGGATGTAGAGCACACACCACATTCACCTGCTAATAATAAACTGACAAACTAGGATATACGCCCCAATGATAATATACTGATAAATGGCCAACTGAAATAAAAGGGACGCTACGAGCAATCACTCCATCGCAGAGGAGTCATGACACCAGTGCCTCAAGTGTCATGGTTACGGTACCTCCGTAACTAGATGGAACTGGTCATGCATGTATATAAAGCTCAGTCAATTACATAGTTATCATGGATAAACGTGTAAAGTTCTATGAAATATAACTGGGAAAAACAGATGGCTGCAGACGGGGAATCCTAATCATGCATAGAAAGGAAAGTCCATACTGAAGGACGGGAAATCCGTACATTGTGTCCAGTAACTGACTGAAGAGAAAATAGATGAAACTCCTACTCTGACTTCACAATAGCTACATGAATAAAGGACATGAATGAGTTGTCATATTACTGTTTATTTTTACTGATTCTTACAGTTCTTAATGTGATTTATATGTTCTTGTATTGTTTTACTGTTTTGTGTATAACTGGTAAATCTGACTGTTCTTATGTATTCTTGATTAGTGTATTTCTTATACTCTGATTAATGTATAACATGTACTCTCATATTAGAATACTGTTATAAGTAACCTGCTAAAAATAGAAAGTTTCCTAAAATAGAAAGTCTACTAAAAATAGAAAGTTTCCAAAAAAATGGTTTCATGAATAATTACTCATTTAATTATTATCAAAGTATCAAATAAATAAACTAATAAAACAGAATTAAATTAATGAATGTTATTTAAATTAAAATGATTTATACTTTGATTAATTTGTAATAAGTAATGAATTTAAAACTTGATTATAAAAACTCTAAATCAAATGTCTCTTGTTATAAAATCCATGTAACCCGAACCCGAGCCTACCGAGATATCTATCCCGGTCGCACTAACAAATCGCCAAAAACAAGCAAACCTTCCACCAACAGCCGGCGGCTGTTGTTTTAAGCCGATGGCCAGTAGCCCCAAGGCTGCTTCCGTGCCACTGCCTAGGCCAGGTTTCCCACTGGTAGACCAGTGGTCCCCCCTGATGTGTCATAAATAACCATCGAGACCATAAGGGCCTCGGTTTCCCACTGCTATAAACAAACACCCCCTGATATTAATAACACCCATTGTTTGGCTTTTCTTACCCACTGTTACGCAAAAAACCACCCCTGTTGGGGCTTGTTCGGCTTTTGGCTGACAAGGATACCACCACCGAACCCCATGGTGGGTTTTGGCTGGTCTAAAACCTCTGCACCGAGACTTATAAAGTTTCGGTTTTCGTGTCATTTAAACAACACAACCCTCCTTTCTTGATTAACATATGTTTAATATATATATAATTACCCTTTGTTCTTGATATCAACCCCATAGATCCGTGATTATAAAAAGAAAAAGAAAGGAAGTGGATTACCGGTTATGTGTGATTAGAAAATAACAATAACAACCACCCGAATCAATCAAACAAAATCAAAAACTCGTCCCATTGTCCTTTCCTCTCTTCTGGCGGCTCCCACTCAAACGAACCTTAACCTTTTTTATAAAATGAAATGAGAAGTGATAAATCCCTGGTTGCTTTTAATTTCTACATGGGTAGGGCCTAAGCCCAGTTTTTCCTTTCTCTTGTTCTTTAAAACGGCAGCCCACTAACACATGCATACTTTTTGTTTCGTTTCGTGTTTAGTTATTTAACGTGCGTGTTCGTGTTTTAAATCCTGACATGTATTTATTTATTTTTCTAAATAAATAATACTTACGTAATACTTGAATAACTAATATTAATTATTATTCTGAATAAGTAATTACGTAATGTTTTAATTAAAGCTGAGACTGGGTGTAATTAATGTTCATGGATTTAAAGCGGGTTTTACAACTCTTCCCCTCTAAAAAAATAATTCATCCTCGAATTAGGAACAAGAAAATACTGCGGTTTTACAATTCTCCCTCTCTAAAAGGAAAATTCGTCCTCGAATTAAGGGAAAATAAGCTGATGGAGTTATAAAAGCTGAAAGGACACATAAGATGAAAAGACATACACAAATCATAACTGGAAGTGAGGATAAGAAGTCCGTATAGACTCTTCCGTTTCCCAAGTGGCCTCCCACTCGGGATGTTTCCTCCACAAGATCTTGACGAAAGGAATAGTCTTCCTTCTCATAACTCGATCCTGGCGATCTAAAACTGCTTCGGGTTCTTCAATGTAGGATGGATCCTCCCGAATCTGATCCAGTGGATAATTAACTTTGTGAAGCTCATGATAGTTTTACCCTCTGAGTACTGATACATGGAACACATTATAAACACGCGAAAGCTGAGGTGGTAATGCCAATCGATATGATACTTCACCATCTCATTCGAGGATCTCAAACGGTCCAATGTAGCGAGGGTTGAGCTTGCCCTTGAGGCCAAAACGTCTGATCCCGCGTGCTGGTGATACTTTGAGGAACACACGATCACCAGTATAAAATACTAGATCTTTAGCGATTCTTATTGGCATAACTCTTTTGACGAGTACGCACTTCCTGCAGCTTTGCCATGGCAATGGCGACCTTTTCATTGGTCAAGTCTATTAGTTCTGATCCCTCAATTAGACATTCTCTAACTTGATCCCAACAGACCGGAGCACGACATTTCCTACCGTATAACATCTAAAAAGGAGCACACTTGATACTACCATGCCAACTGTTGTTGTAGGCAAACTCGACCAAGCAGATATAGTCATCCCAATTACCTGTCCATTCTAATGCACAGGCGTGTAGCATATCCTCCAAGTTCTGGATGGTACGCTCTGATTGAACGTCTGTCTGAGGATGAAAGGCCGTGCTCAACTTAAGCTTGGTTCCCCAAGCTTTATGCCGACCTCTCTGGAAATGTGAAGTGAATCGTAGATCCATGTCTGTTATGATGTCTGAAGGAGTATCGTGTAATCACACGATCTCCTTCTTAAATATGTCTGCTAATTTACTGACTAAGAAATCCTTACGGATAGGAAGGAAGTGTGCTGACTTGGTCAAACGGTCGACAATGGCCCAAATGGCATCATGTTTCTTTTGAGTTTGCGGTAACCCGGTAACAAAATCCATGGAGATCTTGTCCCATTTCCACTCTGGAATGTCTAATGGTTGTAGTAACCCACTAGTATGCTGATGCGCTATGTTTAACGTGCGATAAGTGGACCGTTACATGTATTTATGGCGTGTCATCAAATATGCAAGGTGAATGTCTTAAAAACATTAACCGACCATAAAGGAAATACCAGAATCAAACATCAGTAGTCAAAACATTAGATAAAACATGTAAAAGTAAATACTGAAAGGAAGGACTAAACAATGTCCAAACAAGCATAATAATGTATGAAGTGCATAAATTAACAAGTCTGGATAGCTTCCATCCAAATTCATGTACTCTTAGAATCCTAAGAGTGTCCCTGTGTACCTGCCGTTTGGAACATGAAAAGAAACTACGACTAAGCATAACGCCCAGTGAACGGATATAAAAGCATGATAAGAAGTACTGAAATGAAACAGATATCCAACACTGAAAATTTAAAGACTGATAATTAAATTGTAGTGGAAATTGTGTATGTCCTAGAAAATTTGGTTCATAACTTGTAAAACTAAACTATTAACTATTAAATCTGAAAACATGCATGTACTGTATTTTAAGTGCCAAGATCTTATATAGTTCATGTAATATAACAACGTGGCATGAATACTTAGAGGGGTGGCCTCGTCATGCTGTTAGAGGGGTGACCTCTAAAAATAAACTGGGTGGAGGGATCAGCTCCAATGTGAAGGATGTAGAGCACACACCACAGTCACCTGTGTAACACCCCAAAAACTGGTCAACGGAAGCGGTAAAGCTCGGGGCTGTTACGTCATAATACCAAAGTCCAAGGTATAAGAGAACGACTCTAAATGATACGTTTTTAAGATAATTTACCTCGTTGCATTAGATTTAGAAATATAAGGTTCAAATCATAAACAAGTTTAAGTAAGTGCAGTGGAAATCAGAGTTTAAATAGCAACAAAGAGGTAAAAAGTTTATTAAGCATAAGCAATCTTCAAATCCAAGTACAGTATGCATGAGACTCCAAAGCAAGCACCAAGCAAGTAGTTCAACACCTGAGATAAACGCTTAAAAGTGTCAACACAAAGGCTGGTGAGTTCATAGGTTTAAGTTAAAAGTATAACATTCAATGTTGGACCGCAAACAAACTGTTTAGAGCATATGAGACATTATGGGCAATATAATGTCATGCATATGGGAATCACGTAGAATGATTATAGTTATGATAACACTAAGCTCATGACACCGAGGCTAATGACAAGCACGTACAACTGATGCACGCGTAATATATAAGATTGGCCCAAGTAGGTGCCTAACCCATGGCCACCTAGCAACAACCATATGATATACGTCCGTTTGGCATGGCGATGTATTTGAACACCCGGACGAGGGTTGTCAAACCCCAATAGATCTATCCATTACATAAGCGCCTACTCAACCAGAGTAACTAACGGTTCATGATAATAGGGGACTAGTGGGCTATCGCTACTTAGGCATATCAACCATAACTTTTAGCTAGGCAACAGTATAAACAGATTTTGCGTCCATCAGGCAGGCAACAAATCATTTATCTCACCCAGATGATTAAACATAAAAGACAGTTTAATAAGGGATATGACTCACCTTAGTATGCAACGATTTCACAACAAGAATATGAAATTCGAAGATGCAGCAAACACAAGTCGCAACCTAAATATATAATGCTAAGTTAGATCACAATCAATGAATGAAAAATTGCATTCGTGTCACACGCACATGTCACCCATTACCACGGTTTAAGTTGTATATAATATGATCAAGATATTTGTTGGTGAAATATTCGACCAAACTTCCAAGTAAAGGAGATGTCGTCTTGACTCGATAAACTTCGGTAGCTTTTCAGCGCTAAAATAATAATTCCCCATTTTAGCTTAGATAAAATATCTCTCAATTTCTAAACAAAATCGATAATATTTCAACGTTATTTTTAATTTAACAATTTTAAATAAAACTCAACTAACCGTCTCAAACTCGTGCCTCATTCCATTTAATATAAGCCGACGCAAAATGCTCAATTATCATTTGCACAAAAAAAATATTTACAATTTAATCTTTTTCCAAATAAATGCAATATTCATCAAGTTGGTAATTAAGGAAAATATGGTTACATAACCCACGTGATACTCTTTTGTAAAGTAACCCAACTGTTTGTCAGTTTTGAAAAAAAAAACATTTCCCATCTCCCATTTACACTTATCTCTCTCTCTCTCTTGTTATATATAAAACGTTTAATTCTTAGTTTACCACACCCTTTCTGATCCAATGGCCAAGAAATAGCACTTTAGTCCGAGTACCTTTTCACGTACAGCCTCTTTTCCTGCTACACGCGCAACACTGTACTCAGGGTTCCAAACCTCCCTATCTCTCTCGTGTAACCAACAGCAAGAAAAATCCGTTTTTGTAAAAATAGATCCCTCTCACATCTTCAAGTCTCTTTCGTATACAACCAGTAAGCAAAACCGAATTTGTAAAAACAAGATTTTCGACTCGACGACTCAAGCTCACAATCTCTCGCCACTCTCGCTATGACAAACTCAAAACAAAACTCTTGACAATTTCCCGTCAGTCCTCACAAGCTAACCTCACCACAAAACCTCACAACCATATTACTCTCACAAAACACAACCTCACCATGTCCAACTCTCGTCTCACGTTGGCTTTTTATTTTCATGACTCAAAAACTGGTTTCGAATGTACCCATATAGCTCAACTCACACCAAAAGACATAGTATCGTGATATCTCAAACATGTGCGTGGATTTTACGTGAGAAAACCATTTCACGCCATTTTTAAACCTTTACATGAGGTTGGAAATGTCAAATTTAAAAGATTTGCAACCCACATCTTTGAATGTTTAGTTTTCTGAAATTAGGTGGTAAGGTGATGACATATATGCTTGAAAAGGTGACGCAACAAGAGACGAGAAATGGTGATGAAAGAGGACGCGAGGTAACCTTAAGCTCTCGGTATGACCAACGCTTGCAAACAAACGAGACTTCGACCCACACGAACCGAAACAACCTCAACTTGGAGCTAAAAACCATCGAGTTAGTAAACCCACGTCACAGACCCGTAGCCGCTTCTTCACCAACGTGCAACAAGAAACCCTCGTCGTCTTCTAGTCGTGTCAACATCAGCAACAAAACCCACGTTGGTTTAAGTATCATCGGCCATTATTGGTTGATGTTGGGTTAAGTTTTTGGAGAAGTAAAGTGAAATGAATGATTAAGCAATGAATGTGTTTAGATTGTTTGATGTAAGTGATAAGTAGCCATGGGGTTTTGTAAAATTTAGGATGGAGATTGAAGAATGATAACGAATTGAAGGTTTTAAGTTGTTAACAATGGAGGTTGAAGATGGAGTATTTGATCCGAAAGATTGAAGGGTGAAAGTGTTTGTGTATGTGTTTTATGTTCACAGTGTGTGTGTCATGCAAAATGTGGGTATGGCACAATGTCTTTGTTTGAATAGTTTAGGAAGTGGACAAACTAAGAATGAATATAGTATATGCATGTTTTGTAATTTTTGGCAAAGAAACAAAACGGTGTGGGGTGTTCTAGGACTTCATGCTTGAAGTGTGAATTTGGTGGGTATGTTTTGTTAATCATGGTTTAACATGGGTACTGGCTATGGTTAACATTTTGATATATGTTCATCCGGGGAAAATAAAGTGAGTAGATGCCAAAATAGTATGGAGTTTTAGTTTAATATAAGAAGGTATTTGGTATTCTGAGTATATAAAGGTTTATTTTGGGTATTTTAGATGTACCTAGTGCGTCGAATAATTACGTCGATTCTAATTATTTTTACAGATAACAGAAGGATAAATAAAGACTCGCTAAAGTAATTAATGAAATTAATTATAACAATAATTATAAAAATATTATTCGCACAATATAAATACATACATATACGAGGACAGCTGTTAACTTGCAGATAATTTGCGCACGCGATACAGATAAATCTTACACAAATTATGCACACGTATAGGAATCAAATTTCAGATACGCTTAAGTATTGATCGTAAATTATTACGCAACCAATAGTGACACACTCGGAGTGTTCACAACAACGCAGACTGAGCACAGTCTAAGCAAAACACCCGCTAGCATACGTTATTTCACTAAATAAGGGAACGCTTCCCAAATAAATGACAATTTAGCACATAGTTGACTAAATAAAAAGTACAGGGGGCAAAACTATAATTTTAGAAAGTCTGAAAATTACCATGTGTTAC